>PVIW01016460.1:0-16609 GCA_004026585.1 Noctilio leporinus | reverse complement strand
CCCCTGACCACTGAAGGCCTATTCCTTGTATTCATATACTTGGTTCTGTTTTGCTTGTTGTTAGTTTTGCTAGTTCCTTCTTTCTTTCTGCCATATAGAATTCCATTGTGTAAATGTACCAAAGTTTTTTGATCCAATCATCCACCGATGGGCACTTAGGCTGTTTCCAGCACCTGGCTATTGTAAATAGTTATTTCTGCATTATTATTTATGATTATATTATTTCTATATAAACCACTGAAAAGCTACTTTGCCTTACCCTGTATTTACATACTGGTATGTAAATTTGTTCATATATGTAAACATTTACACGCAAATGTAAACAAAAGATGCTACCCAAAGTAAATACTAAAGGTTGATGTCACAACTTCCACACATAAATAACGAAAGAAATTTTTATCTATGGAGAAATGCTTGGTCTACAACAGTAAGGATTAAGGATTTAAAAATAATTTAGAAATGGTTACCTCGGAAAAGGGGTTAGGGCACAGTAGTAGTAAAGAAACACCGTGTCTGAACTAATATTAACTTGTTTTGACAGAGGAAGGGAGTGAGACAGAGAAAATCTACCTCTTGTTCCCCTTATTTATGCACTCATTGGTTATTTTATGTGCCTGACTAGGGATGGAACGGACATTGTATACGGGGACAATGCTCCAACCAAGCCACCCAGCCAGGACAAAAATATTAACTTTTTATTAAAACAACCTCCTTCTAAGTAAACTTCTTGTTCCCCCTATAAAAACAAACAAATAATTACATCTCAATTTTCCCTTAAACAGAATATGCTAAATTGTCTTAACCTTCTCTGTCCCTGCGTCCTCACTGAATTTGTTGGTTCAAGTTAATATAAGATAAAAAAAAAATTCTAAACTGTATAAAGATGTATTACAAAATGAACCAAATTCTGTCCTCAATAAGGAACAACCAAACAAGAATAGTAAAGGAAAGACATGATTAGTGCCGATCACTGGATTGGTGCCAGCCCACAAACCCAAGAGTTGTTAGTTCGATTCCCAGTCAGAGCACATAACCAGGTTATGTATGAGCCAGGTCTCCAGCCAGGTCCCCAGGTGGCAGGTGAAAGGCAACCATATACTGATGTTTCTCTCCCTTTCTTCCTTCCTCCCTGCCCTTATCTCTAAAAATAAATAATAAACCCTGGCTGGTAGCACAGTGGGTAAGGCACCAGCCTGTGAACCCAAAAGTCGCAGGTTTGATTCCCCAGCCAGGGCACATAACAAGGTTGCAAACCAGATCTCCAGTCAGATCTGTGGCTGGAGTCAGGTGAAAGGCAATCATACATTGATGTCTCTCTCCCTCTGCCTCTCTCCCTTCTCCTCTTTCTAGAAATAATGAAATAAAATCTTTAAAAAATAATAAAGCAAAAATAAATGATAAAATCTTAAAAAAAAAAAAAAAGGAATAGTAAAGGAAATGGAGAAGCCAAAGACCTTACATGCATGGCCCATAAACATGAACTACAGGGGATGGGGAGGCAGGCAAATTTCTTGAGGGAAGGTGAGTACTAAGCAGAAGAGGACAAAGGGAAAAAATTGGAATAACTATATTCACATAATCAATAAAATATAATTAAAAAATAAAAACAGCTGGTCTGGCTCAGTGGACTGAGTGACAGCCTAAGGGTCAAAAGGCCACTGGTTCGATTCCCATGCCTGGGTTGTGGGCCAGGTCCTCCGTTGCGGGCATGTAACAGGCAACCAACCGATGTATCTCTTGCATATTGATGTTTCTCTCCCTCCTTTTCTCCCTCCTTTCCCCTCTCTCTAAAAATAAATTCATAAAATATTTTTGAAACTACTTTTTAAAAAAGAAATTAAGATGCTGGCCAACAAAATGGCAAACTCAGAAGAAGCATTTATCTAAAAAGCATCAATTCTATTAATTAGTGCTCTAAAGCTGTAAAACCAAGGAAGAGAATATGCCAGAAACTGCAGGAACTGCCCCCACCCATGCCTTACAGGTAGCCTACACTTGCCTTTCTCCCGACTCCGTTTGTAACCTTATTGTCAATTATATCACAGAGGTACTTACTCACATCTCAAAGTAATGTTTTTCTAGAAATAACTTTCTGACCCCAAGTTTTTACCCTGGCCAATTTAGAAAACTAATCAAATGAGCTGGGATATCCCTAAACTCTGGCTACCTTTCATATTAAACAGGGAGAACAAATTGTCTGTCAATTCCAGTATTACCATAATATTACACCATATACTAATATCTAAAGTGGGATTACTTGATTGAATTACTTTATTGAAACATCTCAATGTAATAAGGTGTTCAAATTCACTCATATACAATATTTTGCAACATATTCATTTGTTTTGTTCTTTTTTTTTGAAAGATTTTATTTATGATTTTTTTAGAGACAGGATAAGGGAGAGACTCTTTAATATATACTTGCCTTTCACCTGCCTCCAGCTACGCACCAGGCTGAAGACCTGGCTTGCAACCTGGTTATGTGCCCTGACTGGGAATCGAACCAGTGAACTTTTCGGGTTCGCAGGCCGTGGCCTTATCCACTGTGCCACCAGCCAGGGCCATCATTTGCTTTATTCTTTTATCAGAAATGAATCTCAAACATAACCATACCTTGCAATAGTTTATATCTGCCTGTAGCTTTCAAACTTTCACAACCTAATAACCACCTTTCTGAGAAACTCAAAGCAGGAAAATCATCCCTGCTTTAAAATGAGGAAAAGAAACTCAAATTAGCTAATAATTTGACCGCAATAACACATCTGGTATGAGACAGACCCTCGACAGGAAGTCACAGTCAATTCCTGACCAGGACTCATTCCACATCAGTTACATATGACCAACCATCTGCTTCATCCTTATAAAGACAACTTTAGAGCAGAACAGAAATTAGAAAACTATCAACTGACCTCTTATTACTATTGACACACTTTTCTCTTTAACTACATTTTTTATCTCTGATGGGAAGTGGGCAAGAATATAGATTCAAATTACTCATTATTTGTTTAAAACTGTACGAAAGCTCCATGTGGAGGAATATATAAATGTTGAAATAAATCTCATATATACCCTAAATACAACAACTCTGTGTAATTAAGCATTCTCTCAATTCTATCATGACATTTCTTAAAAATTCAAATTAATAGCCAAGTAATTATATATATTTCTTTTAACTTTCCCTACACTGACCCAATAAGGTGACTGACTGTACACTGTTCCACCTAGAAGTAGCTACTTAAGAGTAAAATACAATAAAAGTCACCTCTGAAATTCTTAACATAAAATATTTTTATAGGATAACAAAAACTCAGACACTCTTTCAGAATGTACACTATTCAAAAGGAAGAGACTATAGCAAGCTTTAAAATATATATATATTCCTTTCCATAGAGCAGAATGGGAACATATGGAGGAAACAAGGTCATTGTGACAGGAAGCCTGTGCAAGATATCACTGTACAGATCATGTATAGACTAGAGGGTGCAGTCTTCATTTATTCATCTTCAACGCATCACAACTTCACAAGTGGTACTATTAAAACTGTGGGGATGCATGAGTTCTCGTCCTCTCATTTAAGTAGGAAAGAACCGAGGCCCAGAGAGCTTCACTGAATTACCCAAAATCACACAGCGGAGGTGGGATTCAAACTCTTGTTTTCTCTCACTTCTCCTTTCCTGAAAAGGATATAGCTAATAAGCCCTCAGGGGACTATGTAATTGACGGAAGAATTCTGAAGAGATGAGGAAGAAATAAAAAGCAGCTCCTTCCTCCATGAGCTGGCAATCAAGTTAATTATTACAGTTAACTCATAGGATAATAATAACAATTCCATACAAATATCATTAGCCAAAATAAATGGCACAGACAAATGCCTTCTGTGATAACTTTTCTGGTGAAAGTTCAAATTCAAAGAAAAGAAGCTCACCTCTTCAAGGCCATCAAGAATTTTAATTTCTCTATGACACTGCAGCACAGGACTCGGCGGAAGGTCCAGCCAGGGGCTGCCACCACTTTTCTGGAACTTTCGTTACTATGACCCTATTTTCCTATGTCTTAGACATTACCTTTTTTCCTCAGTGATACTTGTTTCTTAGCAGTATTTGATCATATTCTAGGAATCACCTTAGGCAACACTGGCTAAAACATCATGGCAAAGCAGAAAGAATACGTCTTAGATAAATAGTCAAGTTATAGCACTGCTACTGAGAATGGATAAATTACTCAGCCTTTCTGTGGCTTCAGTTTCTCTCTCTTTAAAACAGGAGTGGTAACCGAAACTATTCATTTAAAAGGGTTGTTTCGAGGATCAAGTGAGAATCTGTAGCAGTACTTTATAGACTGTAAAATGCTCTGGGGCCAATTCAACTCGAAGCCCTTAGATTTGAAATGTAGCTTCAACCCTCAGCCCAAGTTCTCTGTATACTGCTTTAGAGTGTCTGTATTCCCCAGGGCTCAGCTAACACTCTGGGCATAGAAAAGGAAAAAAGAAGGCTCCTGTTCTGAATCTTGGCCCCTCACCTAAAAATTTCCTTCTCTGGCTGGTCCTTAACTCCTGTACAATCTGATTCTCTTAAGGTCCAGGGGTAAAATTTATTCTAAATAGTCAAATAAAGAAAAACTTTTCAAATGAATCATCTTCATTTATATTCATTAACATAATCTACAGTTTCATATCCTGAAAGTGCTTTCTAAATTTCTATTCAAGCCCTGGCTGGTAGCACAGTGGATAAGGCGCCAGCCTGCAAACCCAAAGGTCGCAGGTTCGATTCCCCAGCCAGGGCACATAACCAGGTTGCAAACCAGGTCTCCAGTCAGGTCTGTGGCTGGAGGCAGGTGAAAGGCAACCATACATTGATGTCTCTCTCCCTCTCTGCCTCTCTCCCTTCCCCTCTTTCTAAAAATAATAAAATAAAATCTTTAAAAAAAATAAAAATAAAAAAATAAATTTCTATTCAAGAGGGCTTAGTAGTCATAAAAAGAAAATTACATATGCATTTCATGTTTTAAAAAGTAGTAGTTAGTAGTCATACCCTGAATTAAAACATTTAAACTCAAGGGGAAAAGGCTGTATTCTATTAAGTTAAAAATGGAAAAATTCAGCCTTGAAGATAAAAAAATTCCATACTATCCATACTATGTGGTCTCAATTCATAGGGGTGTAACTTGCTTATAAACATTAAGAAAGCAGTTGTCAACAGCTGTATTACAAAGCAGTAGTGTCTTCTGAAATTGTGAGGCACATCCAAAGCGATGTTACAAGTTTAGGAATGATTCACATCATTCAGATAAATTAGAGTAGAATCTGAGCTTTTTTCTCAGCACCATCCTCACTCACTTGCCCATATGACTTTTTGAGCAGAAGGAATTACCGCTACTGCTCTCCCAACTTATGTAACTCACAGCCTGTCTCAACCATACTACAGCCTAGATAACATCTGCACAAAGATGCGCAAATGCCATTCACGACAGGAAAAATGCTTAGAACCACTGTGATAAAGAAAGCAATGCTGTTAGAAATGGAAACTTGAATAAACAAACACCACAGATTTCAAAAGTCTTCAAAATTTCAAAGAAGTCCTTTTCTTCTACATTCCCTTTGCTAAGAGTAACAAAGCAACAAGATACATACTATGTTTTTAAAAAATTAACTTGTTTAGCCCTGGCTGGTAGCACAGTGGATAAGGGGCCGGCCTGTGAACCCAAAGGTCGCTGGTTTGATTCCCCAGCCAGGGCAACATAACCAGGTTGCAAGCCAGGTCTCCAGCCAGATCCATAGCTAGAGGCAGGTGAAAGGCAACCATACATTGATGTCTCTCTTCCTATCTACCTCTCTCCCTTCCCCTCTCTCTGAAAAATAATAAATAAAATCTTAAAAAAAAAAAATTAACTTGTTTAAAAAGTATATTGTAAGATCAAGCCAAGGCAGCAGCCCAAACATTGATCTCTAAATCTGGTGCCTAGAGCAGGAAGATGCTCACTGCACCCCTAACTTGGTTGGAAGTACCTTTATTAGCTGTTAAATCTTGAAAGCGCTGCACCTGTAACACTTGCCAATCAACGAGTAGTCAAGCAAAACCAGCTTCATTCTTTATTTTTAGAAAGCTGAGACTCACATCAGTGCTTTAACCTAAGTTTAAAAAGGAAATGAAAATTCGCTATGAAAATAACCAAGAGGTAACTTTCTCCAAAACAAATGCATTGAAGTTAAAAATGTTATAAACAAAATATAAACACTATCAACCTAAAATATATTTGTTTAAAAATATATACACTTTCCTATAGTTGAATGTATTTATTTTTTGATGGATTGATTTGAGGGAAAGAGAGGGAGGCACATTGATTCGTTGTTCTACTTATTTATGCATTCATTGGCTGATTCTTGTAAGTACTCTGACCAGGGATCAAACCTGCAAACTGGCACTTAGAGAGGGTACTAGGCCAGGGTGCAAAGCGCTGAATTTAATTTTAAAAGTAACAGACATTCATAGTTTTAAAATTCAAACACAGAAAGGTTAAAAAAAAATAAATGGGTGGGTGGGGAGGGGGACAGAGGGGAGCAAAAAAGGGGATGGATGTAATACAACAACAATAAAATTAAAAAAATAAAACCACAAAAGTGAAAGGTACTCTCCTCAGAGGCAACTTCTATTAATAACCTTCATGTAAATTTTCTGGGTATTGTAAGTATATATATGCTGTATATATTTGTTGAATTACTATTAAAATCATTACATTTCAGATCACTAAAATGTCTTAAATATAACTTATTTTGTAGACTGGTTGCTCTAATTATTCAGAGCCTGGCTTAACTATTTAAAGCAATGGTTCATCATATATGTATAATGGTGAAAACTGAAAACTACATTAATGTCCAAAATATATATAAAGTTACTCAAACTATCTTATAAAATATAGCCAGTTAAAAATCAAGTTTAGGGGGACAGAGGGGAGCAAAAAGGGGATGGATGTAATACAACAACAATAAAATTTTAAAAAATAAAAAATAAAAATAAAAAAGAAGTGGAAAAAAAAAAATCAAGTTTAGAAAGTTTCTAAGGCCAAAGTAGAAAGCTCATTAAGTTAAACAAAACATTAAGATACAGGCCTATGTGACTATATATATGATTTACAGCAAAGATGAAATTTTTTTGGCAATAATATTTCATTCTTTATTTTTTAAGATTTAAAAAATTATTTTCAGAGAGAATAATTTTCAGGAAGGGAGGAAGAAAGGGAGAGACATCCATGTGTGGTTGCCTTTCGCCTGCCTCCAGCGACGGACCTGGCTGGAGACCTGGCTGGAAACCTGGCTTGCAATCTGGTCATGTGCCCTGGCTGGGAATCAAACCAGTGACCTTTGGGTTCACAGGCTGGTGCCTTATCCACTGAGCCACCAGCCAGGACTTAAAGATGAATTTTTAAAAGATAAAACACTGTAAGGAAATAAATGCAGAGATGACTTCTGGATGAGTGGATATTTTGTTGTTGTTGCCTTTATATATTACTATCCTTCACAGCTTTATAATAACAAACATGTCTTGGGTTTTAAAAGATGGGGAAAGGCTACTAGAAATGCATAGCCAAGCTAAGTTTAAATAGAAGAAAACGATTCATGAAGGTAGTTCTATTAGCATATTCTGATAGCTAAAACAAGATTTATTTAATACATCTTCCATAATTGTATAAGTCAAAAAGACTAGTCAACACTATTGTAATATAAAGTTCATAAGCTTTGAGTCAAGAGAAAGTTGGGCTTGGATACCAACAGTACCAGTGGCTTTATCTGGGGCAACTTACCTAACCACCCAGAGAGGCCTGTTTCCTTGGTGGAAATAAGGAATAACAATATCTGACTTTGGAGGGCTGATGAGTCAGGTAAACATAAAGGAAATCAAGGGTCTGGCATATGTATCCCATAAACAGTAAATGCTGGTCACTATCAGAGGGAACTTGGAGTGGAGGGAGGTAAAAGAGGGTAAAGGGGGGATAAATGGTGATGGAAAGAGATATTACTTTGTGTAGTAAACACACAATACAATATACAGATGATGTATTATAGAACTGTACACCTGAAGCCTATATAATTTTATTAACCAATGTAACCCTAATAAATTCAATAAAAATAGTAAATGCCATTATTATTGATATTTAGGCAGGTAATTGTTTTTAAATTTCAGACTCAAATTATTTTTAACCCTCTTTCATAACGGCTTTGAAAGTCCCCAAGCTGTTCTTCACCTATCTGCAGTTTCCACTGACACCTGCCAACTGCAGAAACATTCATATGATTAGTATGTGTTGCATGCGCCATAACATGAATATGCATATAAACATATACCATTACTTTTAAACCTGCAGTAGTAATTGTCAAAGAAGTTTTACAATCTTAAAAATTCCTAATATAACCCTGACTGGTGGCACAGTGGATAAGGTGCCGGCCTGTGAACTCAGCTCAATTCCCAGCCAGGGCACATAACCAGGTTGCAAGCCAGGTCTCCAGCCAGGTCCTTAGCTGGAGGCAGGTGAAAGGCAACCATACATGGATGTCTCTCTCCCTCTCAGCCTCTCTCCCTTCCCTTCTCTCTAAAAATAATAATAATAATAATATTTTTAAGTTAAAAAAAATCCTAATATAAACCACAATATAACAAAGAACCATTTATAGTACTTAATTTTCTGCAAAATCTCTTTATCCCATGTACCACTGTTTATCATCATCCATTTATACAATTTAGTGTCTTATATTGAGGTTTTTGTTCTAAGTCCTATTAAATTATATGGAAAAGATTACAAAACATTCTCTTTAGCAATGTACTGGTTTTTACAGATACAGAATAAAGTTGAGATTTTTCTTCATTTATTTCTTTCGTCAACAAGCCTACTGACTATCTAATTAGTCCTCCCTGACCTCATGGGGCTTCCCAAGGGAACAGACCAGACAGCACAGACAATTAAATATGGAAGGTAAAGTGATGTCTCTCATTGCTGTTTACAGAAGCCTAAGGTGGGTTAGGCTAGACCTCTTGTAAAGGTCATGTAATCTGATCTCCACAAAAAAAGAGTTAGCCAGACTTAGACTAGGAAGAGAGGAAAACCAACCAGTATTTCCCTGAATTAAGTTCCCCCACAAAAATATCAATGCAACAAAGTTAACATTTTTTAAACTCATTTGGAAAGGAATTTTGCAGTGAAAAATTTATTCAGTATCCAATGACCCAATGGTAGTCCAAACAGCAAAACACTTAAATCAATGGAGAAAATGTAGGAAAAATCCAAATAACTGTACAAGCAGGCAGAAAGCATTAGATGGGCTTTTCATGTGTGGAATGTAAGGGAATACACAGGAAGAGGAAAATACTCCAAATTTACTTTAAGTATGGTAAGATGATTACACAGTACAATAAAGTGAAAAAGACCTAGTAGTTCTTGCAGAATATTTCTTTTTTTCTCTTTCTTTTCTCTTTTCTCCCTCTCTCTCTCTCTCTTTCTTTTTTTCTTTATTTCCAGAGAGGAGAAGGGAGAGAGGCAGAGACAGAGAGAAACACCAATGTATGGTTGCTTTTCACCTGCCTCTTGCTAAGGGCTTGGCTGGAGACCTGGCTTGCAACCGGGTTATGTGCTCTGGCTGGGAATCAACCAGCGACTTTTGGGTTCGCAGGCCAGCACCTATCCAGTGTGCCACCACCCAGGGCTCAGAATGTTTCTTGAGGTAAACTCCCAGCTGTACAACTTCAGGCAAAAAGACCAACAAAACAATGGACTTCATTAAGGGCATGACTGGAAATGGGACAGAAAACAGTATCTTGCCCTTAACAAAAATATAGCCTGTCAAAACCAAAGTACCAGTGTACAATTCTAAAACTGTAGTTCAAAGATAATAGGGTACAGTGATTAAGAAAGCAGGCTTAGCCTGGATTGGTGTGGCTCAGTGGATTGGCACCAGCCTGTGAACCCAAAGGCTGCTGGTTTGATTCCCAGCCAGAGCACATAACCAGGTTTCAAGCCAGGTCTCCAGCCAGGTCCTTTACCGGAGGCAGGTGGAAGGCAACCATACATTGATGCTTCTCTCTCTTTCTTCCTCCCTCTCTGCCCTTCTCTCTGAAAATAATAAATAAAATCTTTTTTAAAAAAGTTATAATAATCTCCTAAAAAAAAAAGAAAGAAAGAAAGAAAGCAGGCTTGGGCCCTGGCTGGATAGCTCATTTGGTAACAGCATCATCCTGAAAGGCCAAGGCTATAGGCTCAATTCCTTGTTAGGGGCACATACAAGAATCAAACAATGAATGCAAAGTAAGTGGAACAATAAATCAATGTTTCCGCCCCCCTCTCAAATCAACAAATAAAAATGTTTGAAAAAAAGCAGGCTTGTGTTCAAATCCAACTTGCTACCACTTGCTATGTATCAGTCCCTTCCTTTGTACAACGGAAGTAGGAATATCTTCATCTGATTGCTCTATAGTAAAATGAAAAACACAGAGTTTTTAGCTTACTACCTGAAATAGTGTTCCTCAAAATGGTGGCTATCATTACTACTATAAAGAAGCAATATTCCAGAGAAAAACTATTATGATATTAAAAGACATTCTCAAACTTCAATGTGCATTAAAATCACCTAAGGTGTTTATCGAAAATGCAGATTTCTGTGACCCATTCCTCCCAGGGACTAATTCTATAGGTCTAAAATAGAATGTGGCTCAACCATCAAGAATTATTGAAGAGAATCAAGGCATTGTTTTATAAAAAGGAGCTGAAAATTGAAGTTCTTCCATAAAGAACTGGCCTAAAATAGCACAAATCTGAAGGAATTACAAGTATATTCACCAAGTTCATTCATTCAACCAACAATCATTGAGTACCTACTATGTAGTGAAAAGGAAAGACAAGGTTCCCATAGGCAGAGTTTAATTTCTAGTGTGGGAGGCTGAATATAAAAAAATAAGGCAATTCCTCTCCCCTAAACCTACAGCCTTTAAAACCCTCAGGAGGAAGGATCCAGGGCCCGCTAGTCCTCCTGGGAGCACACCCATGACCATGACTCTTCCATCTCAGGCGTGCATCTCCTGAACATTGAAGGGCCCCCCGTGACACTTGCAATCAAGGGATCAATGGGCAGTGGCAGCTGGCCCCGGGCTCATCCCCTGAACCTGTCTCCAAGGCCCCCTTTTCTCTGATTTCCCGTGAGCCAAAGCAGCCGGCCTAGGCCCTCTCATTTCTTCCTCTATCTTAAGGCCTTCCTTGTTTCACCGTCCCCAGCTTTCATAAACTACTCTCTCAATAAAAAAATAAATAAACATGGAAATCCCAAATGGTGATGTATTATGCAGAAAACAAGAGAACAGAGAGGTCAATGCAGGGCTATCTCCCTGAAGAGACAATATCTGAACTGAGACCTGAATTACATCATGGAATCAGCAGCAAGATCTGGGATAAAAGTAGTGAAACCATAGGTTACAGCAAGTGCAAATGCCCTAAGGCAGGTACAAGCCTGGCAAGTTCCCAGGGACCATGCTAGTGGGGCTGGAACAGAGGATTAAACTGACATGGCCAGGCTCCGCCACAATGATCTAGTACCAAAACACCTACTACCTGGCAAGTTTTGGTTAAAGAGTTTGGATTTTATTCTGAATGCTATGGAAGGCTTTCAACAAAGGGGCAAAATAATCTGACTTACATTTTAAAGGATCTCTTAGGCTACAATAAAAGGAATGAACCATAAAAAGCCAAAATGGAAGCAGGTAGACCTGCAGATTACTATAGTTTGCCCAGTGAAACATGGTGATGGTTAGCAGAGGTCGAGGCAGTTAGCAGATGGTTAGCAGAGATGGAAAGTGAACAAATTTGGAATAAACATTGAACACTGTAACCCAAGGAAAATCAAAGAAAAAGTCACATCATTAGTAAGCATCTGGGACTGATCTTATCTAAGAGATAATGAAAATCGAGATTTAAAGGTTTTCAGTAAGTTTATGGCTAATAGGAACCCAAATGGGTTATCAGCATATTTAAAATACTTCATAGTACGTACTTATACTTTGAAGCTGAGGTGAAAGAGTATTTCCTTCTCTTTTGGCACCACCCATAAGGCACTGAACTAAATGGGCACACAGCCAAATTCAATGTCAATAAACCAAAGGGTGACCTAGAAAGTAAAATCTTTCAGGACCTTATTGCTGCAGGCCCAGAGAGACTGTCAGCATTGGGAGCATACTGTAGCTTTGGAATAGAACCAAACCTCTCCCTGATTCAAATCACTAAATTAGCAAAAACTTTTAAACTTCCATATTGTCAACTCAAGCTATTCTGTGCCTGTTCCTCCCAGAGCTAAACAAGAAAAGCCTTACTATGGCACACAATGAATATTCATTTCTTAAATCTTATCATCATAAATATTTGAGGGAAATCTTTTAAAATCACAATTTTAACTGTTTTATGGTCTGGCAAACACACAGTGAACATTCTCTAAAAGTTAAGGTCCAAAAGTCCATATCTGAAAAAGCAGGTTACAGAAAAAGCATCTATGCTTTTTTCACATACCACTTTTGTATAAAATATATAAATACAAAAAGAAGTCTGAAAGGACATAAACACTTCACTGATCTATGGAATGCAGGAATATCGATCCCCTTTTCTTCTTTTGTGGTTGGTTATCTGCTTCAATCAACATTTTCCCCAATTATCACGAATTGTTTTGTACAAACAAAAATATTTAGCTACACATTGGCATAAAAGGTTAACAAAAGAACTGTAAGAAAACAATTTCATTTGTCTAAATCAACAGGAATCCAACTGTGGCATGAAGAAAAAACATCTCAACTGTCCACAGAGGAAGAAATCTGTTAAGAAGGGCTCCATGTCATACTTACCACACAGGAATGTACCCTTCAAGGTAGTAGTCTAAATTCAGAAGAACTCTCCCTGGACTTAATAAGGGGCAATCAATTAGCACATACTTCTGCTTTTTCTTCTTGCCCTTACCAAAGAAACACCTCCATTTAAGAGTTCTTGTGTGTGTGTGGGGGGGGGGGGGGGATGTTCCTTTTAAAAAACAAAGTTGGGACAGGAATGTTGCTTGGTCTTCAGGTCTCCCTCCTGCCCTTGGCAGGCTACACTAGCCTGCGTGATCAGTCACCTGAAGAGGAAGGAAACACAAGCTGTCTGCCACCTGCACAGATCTGGGCAGCGACAGAACTTCCTAAGGGTCTCGAGACCAAAACAGCTGAGACAGTTTACTGCGTCCAAGTGTCTGTAGGCATAGCTGTCGACGATTCCTGACAGTAACACAAACGCTGAAAGGTCTCTCTTCAACAAACGCAGGTATTACGTGCCTAAAGCTCATCCGACACTCTTGGTGCAACCGACATTCCCTAAGGCCACATCTTCATTTTGCAAACTAGGGCAGCTGAAAACAGCCTACTGACCCTCTCTACAGCGAACAAACATCATCTGTGCTAAAATTTTCACACACATAGAAAACAGCCACTTTGGAAAACTTTGACTTTAAATGGCAACCGGGGACTTCAGGCACTACGGTAGCCCGTTTATTGAACATAATCTGTTCCAATAAAGGGTGCTTACTTCTTTACTGTCAGCTCTGGTTCCACTTACTGAACAAGAAGGGGCGGGGGGGGGGGAGTGCGACTCTTAAATTTGCAACACAATAAAGGATAAAAAGCTCCCGTTTTCAGGATGGCACCTTTCCTGCATCATCAATCACAACAAAGGACGCATCCTAGTGTCTTCATTAAACCTGGCAAGGGCTGAAAAACAGAGGTAAACGATATAGTGTGAATTTGTGGGTTTCTCCTTCCAGCCACGTACGACTCATTCTCTTCTTTTATTCCATTGTACGCCTCCACCCGAGCTGGCTGACTGGCCCTAAAAATAAAATCACCCGGCGCTACCGTCCACTTTCGCGCCAAGCCCCGACTCTGGTTTCCTGCAGGAAAGCCAAATTGCAGGCTTTTCTTCCTCGCTCGTCGCCAGGGTAGCGGGCTCGGCAGCAGCGGGTCTCCCGGCGCGAGTCGCCAGCCTGGCCGGGGAACCACGGAGCCCGAAAAGCAGCCCCGCTCCGCCGCAGCCACCGCGGACCGCGAGAGCCCGAGGACCCCCCACACACCCAGGGAAAACCGGGGTGAGGGGAGGGTGGGTCGAAGGGGAGACACTCACCCGCCCAGACAACAACCGATGGGGCGGGATGGGTGGGGGCCGGGACCCAGGCTCAGCAGAAAGACCGCCTGGAGTTGCCACACGCAGCGGGCGCCGCTCCTGGCCTCGGGCTGGCTCCCCTCCTCTGTTTTGGTGCGACAGCCCACGTCACTATGACCAGAGACCCGGATCTACCCGCTTCCGCGGGGGGCGGCGCAACAGATTGCAGGACTCGCGACCCCAGCGGCCGGCCTCCGAGCATGCGCCCACGCCGCGCCTGCCCAGTGCGCGCGCGGAGGCGGGGCGCAGCCTGGCGCCCCGGGATTTGCGCGGCCGAGTGCGAGCGGGGCGAGGGGGGCGCCAGTTCCGGGCGAGCGGGGCGAGGCCTCACGGATGTTGGACTGTTCCACGTATCCACTGTTTGTCCGCGTGGGACAGTTTCCTGTACTGTGCTTCCCTGTTTGCCCAGGCCGATGGCTGTCCCCGACCGAAGTCTTTATTTAGAATAGGAGGGGTTTGGGGTGCGGCAGGTTGACGTTTGCTGAGACCTGCTACCACGGGGGAGATTGCGTTTTTGATCCCTCAGCGCCAGGTGAAAACTGGACGTAGAGGATTTCGTCTTCTGGACAAAAGTACGCCGAATATGGCAGTTACTGATCCCCTTTACCCTAACATCATACTTACACCCTGGAAGCTGGCTAAAATTAAGCTCAAAAGGACTATTAAAGAAAATGTGACCGAAGATGACTTGCTGGTTGGGACACAGTTGGGGGCCGCAAGAGGAAAGCAGTTGTCAGGCCGTGAGCCTAAACCCTTTGTTGCTTTCATCTCAAGGGCTGAAATAAAGATACCATTTGTGGTGTAAGAACTTCCCTTCTGGATAGACCAAGTTGGTTGTTACTTCTCTGGCATATGTAGCCGCACAGCTAAACGTTGGGGGCACAGGAAATTTCCCAATTTGGCAAAATTTAGGGCTATTCAATATCGTTAAGGTCCATGAGTTAACAGACTTCAAGTAAAATACGACCGGTGGTAAAAGTGGAGCTCCAAGCAAAGGTTTCACAAAGGTGCCTCTTTGCCTGTCCTGCAGGAGAAGTGAAAGTTAGCTGTATTACTCTGACTTGGTGACTTTTTCCCTACCCAGACATCTCCCTTAGCTATTTGGTTAGTCATTTCAACTAGCTGAGTCACTTTCAGAACAGTATTATCTGCAAGAGCTTTTTAATTAAAGTGGCTATTGCACACAGGTAAAGATTTCTAGAAAAAAATAAGGTTTCTGGTAAAACGCAAAGTGTTTCCTACTTACTTAACAGATTAAAAGTAAAAGTCAAGTTTCTTGGCCCTTAATCTGCAATCTTGAGCTCTATTTACCCAAAGTCGGAGAGCTTGACATGCAATCTAGTGCCCTAACGAAGTTCATGGGCTGACCCTGTAGAGGAGGGTCTTGAACCTGTGGAACAGAAAGTCTGGCATGCATAGTGCACCCATGTGCACATATGTGCTGTGTTAAGAAAACAGTATGGTGCAAAACTAAACTTGGCCCTGGCTGGTATGGCTCAGTGGATTGAACACCAGCCTGTGAATTGATTGGTCACCAGTTCAATTCCAGGCCAGGGCACAGGCCTGGGCTGCGGGCCAGGTTCCTAGTTGGGAATGTTGTAGAGGCAACCAGTTGTGGTTTCTCATGCACACTGATGTTTCTCTCCCTCTGTTTCTCCTTTTCCCTG
This sequence comes from Noctilio leporinus, assembly GCA_004026585.1. NCBI lineage: Eukaryota > Metazoa > Chordata > Mammalia > Chiroptera > Noctilionidae > Noctilio > Noctilio leporinus. The sequence continues at coordinate 737 of PVIW01016460.1, read as the reverse complement.
TCTTTAAAATAAATAAAATCTTTAAAAAAAAGACTAGACTTGTATGGGTTATTGCAAAATTAGCTGTACTTGCTTTATAAAGTAAATTATTGGATAATCAAGATGTTACAATCCCTGGTAGCTCAGCTTCCAAGATACCCTCAATAATTCTTGCCTCTTTCAAGGTTCCAGCCCTTTGCATCATGGGCACTCTAACCATGATTGAAGCTGAAGGTGTGTGACTTCTGAAACTAGGTCATAAAGGTGATTGCTGCTTTCCACTCCGTTTCTTGGATTGCTTGTGGGGGAAGATAGTCTCCATCCTACTCCACTCAGGCAGCCCTATGAAGAGGTCCATGCGGAGAGGAACAAACAGCCAGCCCAGCACCAACTTGCCAGCCATGTGTGTGAACTACCTTGGTGGGGTTAATCCTGCAACCTAATCATGCATTGTATAGGCTGCATACTGGCCCAACACCTGCTTGCAATCTCATGAGAGATAGAAAGGGCCAGCTCCTCTAATTAAATGAAATAGGGTTTGACAACAGAAATAGAAGCAAAAACACAAATCCCATTTACCATAGCAACAAGAAAAATAAAGTACCTAGGAATCAACTTAACCAAGGAGGTAAAAGACCTGTACGCAGAAAACTACAGAACAATGAAGAAAGAAATCAAGGAAGACACAAATAAATGGAAGCATATACCATGTTCGTGGATGGGAAGAATTAACATCATTAAAATGTCCATACTACCCA
>PVIW01016459.1:0-16611 GCA_004026585.1 Noctilio leporinus | reverse complement strand
GCCTTCAGTGGTCAGGGGAACGGGGTAGGGGGGAGGGAGAGGTAGAGGCAAAGATGGGGAGCAGCTTAGACAAGAACCTAGTATAAAGGAACCATGGACATGGACAACAGGTGGGATTGACTTTGGGGGAATGGGTGGGTGGGTGGGGGGACAGAGGGGAGCAAAAAGGGGATGGATGTAATACAACAACAATAAAATTAAAAAAAAAAAATATTGCAGATATCCCATGCAAAATTTTCACTGAAACATCTCCCAAGGCAAGGGAAACAAAGGAACAAATAAACAAATGGGACTACATCGAACTAAAAAAGCTTCTGTTCAGCTAAAGAAAACATTGAGAAAATAAAAAGGGAACCAACCATATGGGAAAACATATTTGCCAATGACACCTCAGACAAGGGTTGGATCTCTAAAATATATACAGAGCTAATATGACTCAGCACTAGGGAGACAAATAATCCAATTAACGAATGGGCAAAGGATCTGAACAGACACTTCTCTAAGGAAGACGTACAAAGGGCCCACCAAGGCACATGAAAGAATGCTTAACATCACTAGCCATTAGAGAGATGCAAATTAAAACTACAATGGGATACCACCTCGCACCTGTCAGAATAGCCATCATCAACAAATCAACAAACAACAAGTGCTGGCAAGGATGTGGAGAAAAGGGAACCCTGGTGCACTGCTGGTAGGGATGCAGACTGGTGCAGCCACTATGGAAGACAATATGGAATTTCCTCAAAAAACTAAGAATTGAACTGCCTTATGACCCAGTAATTCCACTGCTAGGATTATACGGGAAGAACCCTGGAACACCAATTCAGAAGAACTTAATGCACCCCTGTGTTCATAGCAGTGCTATTTAAAATAGCCAAGTGCTGGAAACAACCTAGCTATCCTTTAGTGGATGAAAGGATCAAAAAAACTTTGGTACATTTAGACAATGGAGTTCTGTGCAGCAGAAAGAAAGAGAGAACTCCTACCATTTGCGATAGCATGGATGGAGTTGGAGAGTATCATGTTTAGTGAGATAAGCCAGGCAGCAAAAATTAAATACTACATGTTTTCGCTTAGTACAGGAGACTACTGAACAAACAAACAAACCAGAACCAGAGACATGAATACAGGGAACACACTTTCAGCGTGTAGAGCGGAGGGGGTTGGGGGAGGGGGAGAAAGAGGCAAGGAAGGGGAACAGTTTAGTCAAGGAACTAGCATGGATGACCCATGTACACAAACAACAAGTGGGACTGACCGTGGGGGGAATAAAGAGTGTGGGGAAGGGGAGGCCAGAGAGGAGAAAATAAGATGAATGTAATGTAACAACAATAAAAAATACGTATATTAAAAAAAAGGACAACCATCAAATATATGAAAAATTTCCTAGCTCCATCTACAATTGGTATTTAAAAAATGAAAACATTCTGGAATATTTAATTCTTAATAAATACCACTGTTTTTGTAATGTACCCTTACACGGTTGAATAAAACAGCAAATTACCCACTGGGTCTTATCAATTTCCTCAATAAAAAAAAAAAGGTAATAGTGTACACTTTCAGCAGAAAAAAATAGAGAAGGAAGATTTTTGTTAATTCCCTTAATTATCTTATTATTATTATTATTATTATTTAGATTAGAATGTTATAAAGGAAAAAGAAGCTTACTGCCCCCTCTGAGGTTCGAACTCAGGACCTTCAGATTATGAGACTGACGCGCTGCCTACTGCGCTAAGGAGGCTGCTAGTGTTTAACTCCTTCTCAGGAAACCTATCAACATCTTTATAAGAAAACGATTAAAAAATTCTAAATCCGTGTTTCAAAATAAGGTGGATCTGACTTAAAGTATCCAAAGTATCCAAAGTGATCTAAAGAATCTAAAGCGGTGCAGAACTAGGCAAGAACTGACTACCAGTTCATCCCTGTTTTCCAGCGGAGACGTCAGGGCCTGGGTGTTTTCTGCGTGTGACTGGAGCCTGCGGGGACCCATCACCTGAAAGTCAAACTAGACTTAGTAGCAGGGCCAGCATTCTTGGTCACTCGGTAGATTCGGGGAAGGTGCTAGGTCCCCTGAAAGGGATGGAGGGCGGGAAGGCGGCCTTGGTATTCTATTTTCGTGCCTCCTTAGCAGCTCCCGCAGGCTCAAAGAGAAAGGTCAGCCTTGCAGATTCCTGAATTCCTGGGGAGGCTTACTTCACAGTATACAATGTCCACTGGGACGCTCTGTCTCTGCGATCCCTTTTTCTTGTGTTGGTGACAGAAGGGGCAGGAGCCTCCTCCCCTGCCACCAGCGGCATCCTTATCCAGGGTTTGCCTGGGGGCTGTTTGCCTGGGGGCTGTGAGAAAGCGAAGAGCTGGGGCGGGGGCGATGACATTGACGACAACAGGTTGTCTGGGTTGTATTAGGAATGGGAGAGGGGAGCACTAGAAGTGCCATCAGGTAGGTGGAAAGGAAGAGAAAAGTTGAAAAAAAAAAAAAAAAAAAAAAAGGAAAATTCAGCCCCAGGCTAGCAGAAGGGAGCTAGTGGCTTGGTTGAGTAGTGTGGGTCCCTCAGCTAAACCTTTGGTTGGCTAAGAGGCGTGGGTTCAAACCCCACTGCTGCCAAACATTTAATGTGCTTCTTCATAACCCAGAAGACATCCCTTTTCAATTCTCATTGTGGATGGTCCTCTTTTGGGTAATTTCTTCAATTCCTCCCACCTCTATTTTCTCAGAGGTCAGAGATAACACCCATACTCACCATTTCCAAACACATGATAGACCTTTAATTATTTCACTTAACAATAAGTTAATGAACATCTACTTGTGTGTACGTGTGTGTGGTAGTTACTCCATTCACTACTGTATTTTCATCACCCAGAAGTATCCAACATATACCAGACCTTCAATTTGACTCATGTGTGTATTTACAAAATTTAGTCCGTGTCTACTATGTGCTAGATACTTACTTAGGACCTGTAGATACAGCAGTACTTATTACATTTTTCAATAATTGACGAACGAATGAATAGCTGCCATCTTCCTGACTATGCTTCGAACTGCAGACAGGTTCTCACCAACCGCTGTTCTCAGCATCCCCGCAGCTTTTCCTTTCACGTTTAGAACCCTAATTATGCTGTTTTGAGCTGCCACGACTCTATGCAAGATGCCTGGTTTTATTGCTCAACTATCCCTTACCCACAGTCTAGATAGGCTTTCTTGCCGTTTTGTGTGTATGTTTCCGTGTCATTGTTTGGGCTTCCTCTGTTGGCTCCTAGCAGTTTGCTCTGCCCTTACCTCATTTCCTGGGTCACAGCTTGGAAGTTGTTTCCTCCTGCAAGCCTCCCTTAATTTCTTCCTCTAGAATCACAATCAGGCACTGTCCTACTTGTAGGACAATTGGAGAGGAACAAGAGAAAGGGCCCCTAAAAAACAAAACAAAAAAAACAACAACAAAAAAGAAAGGGCCTCTAGCCTGGTGCCTAGTAGGGAAGACAAAGAGTTAGATGCTTAAGGGCCCCCAGATGATACAACTTCTGCAAAGAATGTGACTGAACTATAAATGGAATCTTATATATTGTTACCAGAATAAAGAATGTTACCAAGTAGTACAACAGTAAAATGTATAGGACACACTTCAAATTGTTACCAGTGATAAGTGTCAGAAGGGAGAAAAGGGAGGGAGATCATACATTTTACTTTACACACTTCAGTTTGAGTTGTTTGAATGAGTGTTTATTTCATAAGTTGAATACATGAATTCACCAATTTATAAATGAAGTTTTAATAATAGAAATCTGATAAATACAGTAACAGAGGAATGCAGTGTGCTGTGGAGCAGGCAGTAAGCCTCAGCTTAGCCTTTCCTTTGACAGGCTTTCTTCATTTTGGTCTGCTTTTAATTGGGTATTCCTATTGGTATGCCTTGTGTATCCGAAGTGCCTAACTGTATACAGAATCATATTCTGTAATCACTTAGTGTTTACTATAACTTTTGGACACTTTGGTGTAACTGTCTTCTTTTCCCATTGCATCATAAGCTTTGCCAGATACAGAGCCATGTTTCTTCTGCTTTCCCACATCATAAAAATGAAATAAATATTTATGGTACGTTTCAATGAAAGTACATGGAAGAATACTTTTCTAATTTGTGAACTGAGCAAGGCATACAGAACTGAGAAGCCAGGAAGACCCTGAGATTTTCAGTTTTATGTAGGGTCATGTGCTCTGAAGTCCCCTTTTTATAGAATACTCCATTGGAATTTTGTTCTGAACTGCTGATTATTCTGGATTCAGCTTTGCTACCAGGTGACTGCAAACCATCCTTGCTCAGATTACCAGAGACAGACTGTTTCTGGGTTGTGGAATTCAGTCATCTCTTTCTCCACTCATTGCCCTCAGTGGTGTTAATTTGTTTGCATTTACTTACTTACACTATTTGTGACCTGTAAGCAATTTCAATGAAGATATTCATTCTAAGGAACTTCAGACTCAACAATAAAACCTCAGGGTTGGGGTGGGCATAATGGGTGAAAACGGTCCAAAGGAACAAACTCCCAGTTGTAAAATAAATGTCTTGAGATGTAATGACTATAGTTAATATCACTGTATGGTGTATTTGAAAGTTGCTAGGAGAGGGAACCTTAAAACTGTCATCACAAAAAAATTTTAACTATGCATGGTGATGGATATTTACTAGACTTATAATGGTGAGCATTTCTCAATATATACAAATATTGAATCATTATAACATACTCCTGAAGCTAATATAATTGTATCCCAATAAAAAATAGTAAAACTGGGAGGAAGAGGCAAAGAAGGGGAGCAGTTTAGACAAGAACCTAGTATGGAAGAACCATGGACGTGGACAACACATGGGATTGACTTTGTGGGGGAGTGGGTGGGTGGGGAAAAGGACAGAGGGGAGCAAAAAATGGATGGATGTAATACAACAACAATAAAATTAAATTTTAAAAAAATGAAAAAAAGTGTAACTTACAATGTTCTAGAGCATTAAAGTTGTTAATCCCAATACAGAGATATACACAACAATCAGTTTCCTATGAAGAAGTAAGCAAAGTTTTGCAGTGAAAAAAAAGTCAGAAAAAAAGAGTAAACAAACCAACACATGGCCATCTGCCATAATTTCCATGTCTTTACCCACTCTCCTTTTCTAGAGGAGGGTATAAGGGGGAAGTAAATGTACTAGGTTGAAAAACAAAAATAGTTCCTCTTGCTTATCCTCAGAGTGCAGTTTAAAGCCAATAGTTCAATAGAAGTTCTGATATCATTTTAACCCTCTAGGCATTTATCTTTCCTTTCTTTTCCTTCCTTTCATTTTCTTTCCTTTTTTTTTTTTTTAAGATTTTATTATTTCCAGAGAGAGAGGAAGGGAGAGAGGCAGAGAGGGAAAGAGACATCAATGTATGGTTGCATTTCACCTGCCTCCAGCCACAGACCTGACTGGAGACCTGGTTTGCAACCTTGTTATGTGCCCTGGCTGGGGAATCGTACCTGCGACCTTTGGGTTCGCAGGCCGGCGCCTTAACCACTGTGCTACCAGCCAGGGTCATTTTCTTTTTTTCCCCTTTTCCTTTCTTTCTTTCTTTTTTTTAGGAAAAAAAAAACTGTGGCTCATGGAATAAAACATATGCCACCTGTGCTGGGGAGAAAATACTTAGTTTGTGATTCAGCTCAATCTGAGATAGCTTAGACCATCTTTTAGGGCTAGGAGATTCATGAAGATAGAATGGAGAGTTTGTGTGTGTGAAGGGAATGGACCAGCACTTACAAGAACTTTATAGTAACTTGGTCAAAAGGCTTTGAATTTTCCTTCTTCCCTCCCAACCTCTCAAAAGATATATTCACGTCAACCCATATTTATTGAGCAGCTATTTTGTGACAGGCACCTTGCTGGGTTAGAGACACAACAAAAGGATGAATGCCCAAAAATGATTTGGGGATTTCTTAGCAAGTCAGCCTTGGGAGACTATAAGATATAACATTAAGAATACATGGTCAGGCCCTGCCTGGTGGCACAGTGGATAAGGCGCCGGCCTGCAAACCCAAAGTTTGCTGGTTCGATTCCCAGCCAGGGCACATAACCAAGTTGCAAGCCAGGTCTCCAGCCAGGTCTATAGCTGGAGGCAGGTGAAAGGCAACCATACCTTGATGTCTCTCTCCCTTTCCCTCTCTCTAAAAATAACAAAATAAAAATCTTAAAAAAAAGAATACATGGTCAGAAAACTGAAACTAAAGACAATCCAAGATGGAGGCATAGTCATGCTGCACCTCACTCCACAACCAGAAATGGATACATCTACCTCAAAACTAGAGCCAACCAAAATTCTAGAATATTGAGTTGTACAGAAGTTCAATAAACAAAAAATACAAAGAAGAAACATTCATCCAGACAGGTAGGAGGGGCAGAGCCAGGACAGACAGGAAGCAATTTGGTAGAGCAACTTTGCTGCGGGGCAGCTGTGGTAGGACAGTGAGTGTCCAAATAGGAAAAGCATGGTCACAGTAGGGACACCTGTTGAAGTGCTCCCTGCACCAGACTAGACTGCATGGCTCCTGGTTCCAGTGCTGGGGGCAAAATAAAGCCACATTGCTTCTGACTATAAAAACAAGTGGGTGTTGGGGTAGAGGAAGAAACTGCTGGTCTTACAGCAGTCTGTATGTTTAGAGGCCCTCACTGTACTGGAACATCCACAGAACCACTCCACTCTGGGAATCATGGCCAGGGCAACATCTGGAAAGGAGCTAGTCCTATACAGAAGCAGCAGTGCTTGGAAAAGGGGTGAGTGCTGAGCAAGCAGCATTGTTCCTTCTCAGACCCCTTCCCCACATATAGCACCACAACACGATAAATACCCGGAGCTCCACTCCTTAAAATGTAACAGGTACTGCAATAGCTCTACCTCAGACACAGAGAAAAACACAGGAGCCTGTCAAGTTGAGAAGACAGAGAGCTATGGCTCAACAAAGGGAACAGATCAAGGTCCCAGTGGCTGAACTAAGCGACTATGAAATAGCCAACCTGACAGATGAACAAATAGCAAGCCTGAGAGATGCAAAATTTAAAACTCTGGTAATAAAGATGCTTACAGATTTGACAGACATGCTTAAATACAGCAAACGCAGAAGGGAAGATATGAAGGCTAGGCTAAGTGAAACAAAGGAATACACCTGAAACCAATGGTGAAGGTTAAGAAAATGGACTTCACATGAATGATTTGGAACATAAGGAAGAAATAAACAGTAGACTAGTACAGAAAGAGGAAATAAGAATTGAAAAAAATGAGGAAAGGCTTAGGGACCTATGAGACAACTTTAAACATGCCAAATTCTAATCATAGGGGTACCAGAAGTAGAAGAGCAAGAGCAAGAAATTGAAAATGTGTGAAAAAATAATGAAGGAAAACTCCCCAAATTTGGAGAAGGAATTAGACATTCAAGTCCAGGAAGCACAGAGAGTCCCAAACCAGCTAGATGTAAGGAGGACCATACCAAGATACATCATAATTAAAATGCCAAAGGTTAAAGATAGAGAGAGAAGCCCTGGCTGGTGGCACAGTGGATAAGGCCTGTGAACCCAAAGGATGCTGGTTCGATTCCCAGCCCAGGCACACATAACCAGGTTGCAAGCCAGGTCTCTAGACAGGTCTGTAGCTGAAGGCAAGTGAAAGGCAACCATACATTGATGTCTCTCTCCCTCTCTCTCCCTTCCCCTCTCTCTACAAAATAATAAATAAAATCTTAAAAAAAAAAAAAAAAAAAGATAGAGGGAGAATCTTAAAAGCAGCCAAACAAGAGAGTTACTTACAAAGGATACCTATAAAACTATCAGATGATTTCTCAAAAGAAACTTTGCAGGCAAGAAGAGCCTGGCAAGAAGTATTCAAAGTAATGAAGAGCAAGGACCTACAACCAAGATTACTCTATCCAGCAAAGCTATGATTTAGAATGGAAGAGCAGATAAAGTGCTTCCCAGACAGGTTAAAGCTAAAGAAATTCCTCATCATCAAGCCATTGTTAGATGAAATGTTAAAGGGACTCTTTTAAGAAAAAGAAGATCAAAATTATGAACAATGAAAAAGACAACAAGCACAGCTATCAACAGAACTTAAAAGATAAAAACAAACTAAGCCAACAACCAGAATAGGACCAGAATCATAGGTATGGGGATCATTGGGAGGGTTATATCAGTTGGGAGAGGGAAGGGGTGAAATGGGAGAATGGTGCAGAGATTAGGAAACATAATTGGTGTGTAAAAGATTGACAGGGAGAAGTTAAGAATAACAGAGGAAACTCAAGAAATGGACTTGGAGATACAAAGTACGGCGAAAGCAAGGCTTCAATGATCGTCTTATAAGATTGGATATCTGTCTGGTGGGCAGGCCCACCCAGTGGAGGTACAGCAGTGCTTTTATTCCCTGGTGTGCAGGCCCCTTCCCCTGATTCCTCACTGGCTGAGTACTATGGTAGGTACAATCTTCCTGATCATGTCTAAAGATGATTGGTTATTTTACCTACCTTTGTTCTTGAGGCAATCATGGCAAGCTATGACAGCCTCCTGCTCCTAGTACTAAGGGCCATATTCTCCCTCAGGCATCCTGTTTTCCCTCTTAGTTATCTGGTTTCCTCAGAGACCCTCTAACTAATATGGTACAGTTTGGCACATCCACTAAGCTGGTTGTGCAAACTGGCTACTAGTAACTTTCAATAGTGAGGGTCCTGCTTATGTTTCCCTTCTGGCTGCTCATTTGATTGTAACATTCCCGTCCATCAAGTAATAGATACTGAAGTCTTTGAGGATTTTAAACTTATGAATGCAAAAGTTAGGGTGACCAAAGGCCAGTGACAAGCACCTGTGTGGTCAGAGGCTAGGTGGCCAGAGGGTTAAGAGAAGTCAGAGTGGCCATAGGCCAAGTGGTCCAAGGCCCCTGGCCAGAGGCTGGGAGTCTGGGGACACCCCATGTGACAAAAGGGCTAAGAAGGGACCTGAGAGAAGCTTTGTTCTGAGACTTACATAGTAGGATGGGGGTGAAGAAGTTATATTTTGATTGTCAGGTAAAGGTGGTAACAGCTTTTCTAGGGAGATGTAACTACCTAAACTTAGGTATGGGTGGGGGTCTGTTAGCCCTAATCCTTATCTTGCTCTAGACTATTTGTTCATTTTTGTACATATGACAGAGGAAGGCAGTTGACCAAAGTTGTTTTAGGGGCTTCTACTTGGGCACTGCAGTCCCCCTCCTCTTCCAGGCCTTGGGACAAATACATTCTCAAGGTTTTCCTTTTCCCAGCTAGTGAGGATGAAACGCAGACTTTCAAGGGCTCCCCCATCCTGCACGATCACAGTTCACTTGTGTTGTTCAGAATGCCTGGCAGCCTTATTGGACCAAGCTCAGGATTACTGGGTCAGCAGGTGAGACATATCTCCCTTTGCTTTTAGCCTTCTGTGTATAGGTTGTACTACCCTGAAAATAAATGATTAATATTTCTATTCCTTACAGAAAGGGTGAAATAAGAGAACTTATATATGCAACCCATAGACATGAAGTAAGGGGAGTTGATGTGGGAGGGAATGGAGGTCTTGGGTGGAGGGAAGCAAAGGAAAAGTATTTGGGACAACTGTAACAGCATAATCAATAATGTATACTTAAGGAAAAAAGGAATACATGGTCATGGTCAGCTCTGGCGGGTGTGGCTCAGCCAGGATTGAGTGACAACCTATGAACCAAAGAGTCACAGGTTTGATTCTCAGTCAGGACACGCCTGGATTGGGGGCCAGATCCGCCCAATTAGAGGCATGTGAGAGGCAACTACACACTGATGTCTCTCTCTCAAAATAAATGAATAAAATCTTTTAAAAAATACATGGTTACCAAGCCGTGCAACCCCACTGGCACTCAGGCGCCCACAAAGACTTGAAGTCCTGTCACTGGTTCACCAAGGATAGGGCAGCTCAGAGCCCTGGCAAAGGGGAGGGCCCAGCCCCCAGCCCCCAGCCCCCAGCCCTGCGCACCCACACCAGCGCAGGCCCCCATGGAAACTCCAAATGGTGCACCAGGAACTTGCAGCTGGTGCAACTAACGTGCCCATTGCACAAGGCTGGAGGGGGAGAAGTAGCACCAGCCAGCATTGTGGACTCCCTGGGGAGCCAGGCAAGCATCACAGAGGTATTGGTGAAAAACGCCTCAAAGAGCTGGATGGCCTGGAGGGTTAGCCCTCGCCCAGGGGAGGCAGGTGCTGTTAGCAGACAGGCACTACCTCCTCCAGAAGCTGCGGGGGTAGGGCCAGCCATCACAGGAGCCAGCGAGATTGCAGGACACCCAGCATTGGAGCCAGGTGCCCACTGCAGGCAGGAACTTCCTCCAGGAGCTAGAGGGGGAGAAGCAGCCATAGATACCACAAAAGCACCCTGCAGGTCTCCACACAGAACCAGTGAGAGAAGGGAGGGCTCCAAAACACCAGCAGCACAGAAACCCAGCTAGGCTACTGGAGGCTCAGCCTAACTGGGGGCTGACACTCAGAATCAGCCCTGACTATGACACTCCAAGACCACACAGCTAGACTGTAGACTGCAGAGACCTGACCAAGAAAAAGAGGCAGACTCAAGAAATGGATTGCCGCTAATCTCAAGCACCTCAGTTACATACACCGAGAGCTACATGAACTATTAATCCCTAGCATATCCTTTTCAAAAGTTACTTCCAACCCTCACAATTAGTGCATTTTAAGTAAATACTGTTTATACCACAGTGTACCCCAACTCACAGATTTTTACTCCTTCCCTATCTCAAGCCACCTAAATACCCAAGACCCTCCTCCTATTCTTGATTTAAAGTCTACTCACTCTCCTGACACAACTAATTGTCAGTCCTCAATCTAAGTATTCCTCCCCTCCCCAGCCACCTAAACCCTTTCTTTTTAAAAAAAAATTTTTTTAAAGTAATTTTTTTTTTTTTAAATTTTTACTTTTCTGCTAAAAGCACACAGGTCATGGCTCCACCTGGACCAATCAGGGATCATTAATGGTGAGCAGGGAGGCAGATTCGGCAACTATATATACAGGCTTATACTGTTCACTCGTACTTGAGGTTTTCTGATTCTCCCTCTCCTCATTTCTATAGAATAGATAAGTTGGTTTTCTCTCTCATATTCCTGCTATCTTTGCTACTCTTCAGCACCCTTCAAAAATATCTATACATTAGTCAACTTAATCATTTTTTCCCATCATACAACAGTCTTAATATATCTACATCCCTATTAAGACTGGCTCAGTTGCAGCTGAGGGTGTGATTAAGAGCAGGGGTTACCTTGGAGGGTAAGGGTATATAGTTACGATCATAGGCAGTTGAAAGGGGGATTAAAAGAGAAGGATATCTCTGAAGGTATGGTTATTTGCCTGAAATGGTGGTTCTGTTTTAGGAGCAGCTCAAAAACAGTGTATGACAAAGGATAGAAGGAGTGTCTCTCAATCAGCCAACTGAAAGAAAAGGAGCAACATACACAACCAATCCAAAATACAACTAGACAGCTCAAGTGAACGACATAAAGGCAACCCCAAGAACAACAGGTGGAGAAGATCTAGGAGATTGCAACACTGAACTCCACAAATCTCCTAACACAGAAGGTTGCTCCACAAAGGCAAGGAAGCAAAGCAGATTAATCCAAGAAATAAACAAACAAACAAAAAAACAAGCAAAAACAGACACCTAAAATGGGGGAAAAAAGAATCAGTCCATCACCAAAAGGAAAGGTAGAACCAGAAAGATCACTAAATGAAATAGAGGCAAACAAACTACCAGATATGGAATTCAAAAGAATGATGATAGAGAAATTCAATGAGCTCAGCCAGCTCAAAATAAACTATAAACAACTGTAGGGTAACTACAAAGAACTCCAGGGAAGTTACAAGGAACTTCCTGAGAGCTACACCAACATCAAAAAGGACTTAGAAACTATCAGTAAGAACCAGGAGGAAATGAAGAATACAATTTCTGAATTGAAAAATACAATAGAAGGAATCAACAATAGGCTAGAGGAAGCAGAGGATTGGATCAGTGAGTCAGAGGACAATGTAGACAAATATTCCAAGAGAATGAAAAAAGGTTGAACAAAAATGAAGAGGTTTTAAGAGAGCTACAGGACAACATGAAACGTAATAGCATCCATATCATAGGGATACCAGAAGGAAAAGAGAAATGAGGAATGGAAAACCTCCTCAAAAAAGTAATGATAGAAAATTTCCCTAACATGATGAGTGAAAATGTTATTCAAGTTCAGGAAGCACAGAGGGGCCCAATGAAGTTTAACCCAAACAGACCATCTCCAAGGTACTCCAAGGTAATTAATCATAATTAAAATGGCAAATTTCAAAGACAAAGAGAGAATCCTAAAAGCATTAAGAAACAGCAAATAACATACAAGGGGGCTCTAATAAGGCTATCAAATGATTATTCAACAGAAACAATTCAAGCCAGAAGGGAATGGCAAAAAGTATTTCAAGTAATGGTAAACAAAGACCTGCAACCAAGAATACTCTACCCAGCAAGGTTCTCATTCAAGATGGAAGGAGAAATAAGGAGTTTCCCAGACAAAAGAAGACTAAAAGAATACACCTCTACCAAACCAGCATTGCAAGAAATACTAAAAGGTCTGCTTAAAAAAAAAAAAAATGAAGAAACAGAGAAAGCCAAAGAGGAACGTGGGTACAAAGTGGGAATATGGCAACAGATAAGTATCAATCAATAATAACCTTAAATGTAAATGGATTAAATGGGCCAATCAGAAGGCACAGGGTAGCTGAATGGATAAGAAAACATGATCCATATATATGCTGTCTTCAAGAGACCCACCTCAGAACAAAAGATCCACACAGATTGAGAGTGAAAGGATGGAAAACTATATATCAAGCAAATGGACATGAAAAAAAGGCTGAGTAGCAATACTTGTTTTAGACAAAATAGATTCTATAATGAAGGCCATAAAAAGAGTCAAAGAAGGACACTTCATAATACCTAAGAGAACAATCCATCAAGAAGAAATAACTCTGATAAACATATACACACCCAATGTAGGAGCTCCGAAATATATAAGGAAAATCTTGGAGGACTTCAAGAAGGATATAGACAGCAACACATTAATAGTAGGGAATTTTAATACCCCACTGTCAACAATGGACAGATCTTCCAAAAAAAATTCTCAAAGATATTGTAGCATTGAACAACACTCTAGAGGATGTGGACCTAACCGATATATAGAGAGTCTTTTACCCCAAAGAAGCAAAATACACATTCTTTTCAAAGGCACATGGATCATTCTTTGAGATAGACCACATGGTAGATCACAAAGACAAGCCTCCACAAATACAGGAAAATTGAAATCATACCAAGCATCTTCTCAGATCACAACGGCTTGAAACTAGAAACCAATCTCAAGGGAAAAAACAAAAATTTTCTAACTCATGGAGACTGAATAACATACGTTTAAGTAATGAATGGGTTAACAATGAAATCAAAGATGAAATCAAAAAGTTCCTGGAAACAAATAACAATGAACACACAACAGTCCAAAACCTATGGGACACAGCAAAGGCAGTGCTCAGAGGGAAATTTATAGCAATACAGGCCTACCTAAAAAAGGTCATGAGAAGTTTATACAAACACCCTAACCATAGAGCTGCAAGAACTGGAGGAGCAACAACAAACAAAGCCCAGGCAAGTAGAAGGAAGGAAATCATCAAGATCAGAGCAGAACTAAATAACTTAGAGACTCAAACTATGATTCGAAGAATCAAAAAATCCAGGAGCTGGTTCTTTGAAAAAATAAACAAAATTGACAAGCCTTTATCCAGACTCATCAAGAAAAAGAGAAATTCCAAATAAACAGAATCAGAACTGACAGAGGAGAAATCACATCAGAAACACAAAAGATTGTAAGAAATTACTACAAACAACTATATGACAAGAAATATGACAACCTGGGTGAAATGGACACATTTCTGGAAATGTATAATCTACCAAAACAACTCAGAAGAAGCAGAAAGCCTGAATAGGCCAAAAACAACTAGTGAAATTGAAGAAGTAATCCAAAATCTCCCAAAGCACAAGAGCCCCAGACCGGATGGACACACATGTGAATTTTACTAAACATTTAGAGGAGCACTATCTCTATCCTTCTCAACCTATTTCAAAAATTCCGGGAAGAGAGAAGACTCCCAAACTTTTTCTATGAGGCCAATACTATTCTAATCCCAAAACCAGGTCAAAACACAACTAAGAAAGAAAACTATAGGCCAATATCTCTGATGAATATAGATGCTAACTAATATTCTCAACAAAATATTGGCCAACTGGATTCAGTAGTACATTACAAAGATCATACACCGTGATCAAGTGGGTTTCATCCCAGGGATGCCAGGATGGTACAACATTCATAAATCAATCAATGTAATACACCACATCAACAAATTGAAATACAAAAACCATATGATCATATCAATAGATGCTGATAAAGCATTTATAAAGGACAGCAACCATTTATGATGAGAACACTCAGCAAAATGGGAATAGAGAAAGCATACCTCAAAATCATAAAGGCCATATATGAGAAACCTGAAGCCGACATCATACTCAACAGGCAAAAACTAAAAGCTTTCTACCTAAGATCAGGAATGAGATAAGGCTGTCCACTTTCTCCACCTCTGTTCAACATCATCTTGGAAGTTCTAGCCATAGCCATCAGAGAAGAAAAAAGAATCAAAAGTATCCAAATTGGAAAGGAGGAAGTAAAACTGTCATTATTTGCATATGATATGGTAGTGTACATACAAAACCCGATAGGCTCCACCAAAAACTTACTTGACCTAATAAGCAAAATTAGCAAAATAGCTGGGTATAAAGTCAATATCCAGAAATCAATAGCATTTTTGTATAACAATAATGAAACAAGATAAATAAAAGCAAGAAAACAAATCCCATTTACCATAGCAACAAGAAAAATAAAGTACCTAGGAATCAACTTAACCAAGGAGGTAAAAGACCTGTACTCAGAAAACTACAGAACAATGAAGGAAGAAATCAAGGAAGATATAAATAAATGGAAGTATATACCATGTTCATGGATGGGAAGAATGAACATCATTAAAATGTCCATACTACCCAAAGCAATCTATAGATCAATGCAATCCCAATTAAAATACCAATGAGAGACTTCGCAGAAATAGAAAAAATACTTCAAAAATTTATATGTAGCCAAAAACGCCTACGAATAGCCACAGCAATTTTGAGAAAGAAGAACAAGGTAGGAGGAATCACAATACTGGACTTCAAACA
This sequence comes from Noctilio leporinus, assembly GCA_004026585.1. Lineage (NCBI taxonomy): Eukaryota > Metazoa > Chordata > Mammalia > Chiroptera > Noctilionidae > Noctilio > Noctilio leporinus. The sequence continues at coordinate 1,287 of PVIW01016459.1, read as the reverse complement.
ATACTACAAGGCAACTGTCATCAAAACAGCCTGGTACTGGCATAGGAACAGATATATAGATCAATGGAACAGAATAGAGAGCCCAGAAATAAACCCAGGACTCTATGGTCAAAAGGACAAAAGGAGAAGGAACATAAAATGGAGTAAAAACAGTCTCTTCAACAAGTGGTGTTGAGAGAATGGGACAGCAGCATGCAAAAAAATAAAACTAGACCACCAACTTACACCTTACACCAAAATAAACTCAAGATGGATAAAGGATTTAAACATAAGCAGTGCCACCATAAAGGTCCTGGAGAAAAATATAGGCAGTAAAATTTTTGATATCCTATGCTGAAATATGTTTACTGTTACTTCACCCAGAGCAAAGGAAATAATAGAACAAATCAACAAATGGGACTATATCAAATTGAAAAGTTTCTATTCAGCTAAAGAAAACACCAGCAAAATTCAAAGGGAACCAACTGTATGGGAAAACATATTTGCCAATGTTACCTCAGACAAGGGTTTGATCTCCAAAATGTATGAAGAACTAATGCAACTCAACACCAGGGAGACAGACAGCCCAATTAAAAAATGGGCAAAGGACCTGAACAGACAACTCACTGAGGAAGATATACAAAGGGCCCAGAGGCATATGAAAGAATGCTCAACATCGCTAGTCATTAGAGAGATGCAAATTAAAACCACAATAAGATACCACCTCACACCTGTCAGAATGGCAATCATCAACAAATCAACAAACAACAAGTGCTGGCAAGAATGTGGGGCAAAGGGTACCCTGGTGCACTGTTGGTGGGAATATAGGCTGGTGAAGCCACTATGGAAGACAGTATGGAGTTTCCTTAAAAAACTAAAAATGGAACTGCCTTTTGATTCAGCAATTCCACTACTGGGACTATACTCAAAGAATCCTGAAACACCAATTCATAAGAACCTATATACCCCTGTGTTCATAGCAGCACTATTTACAATAGCCAAGTGCTGGAAACAGCCTAAGTGCCCATCGGTGGATGATTGGATCAAAAAACTTTGGTACATTTACACAATGAAATTCTATATAGCAGAAAGAAAGAAGGAACTTGTACCCTTTGCAACAACATGGATGGAACTGGAGAGTATTATGCTTAGTGAAATAAGCCAGTCAGTGAAGGACAAATATCATATGATCTCACCCATTATGGGACAATAATGAGCAAAACAGAACCAAGTATATGAATACAAGGAATAGGCCTTCAGTGGTCAGGGGGAAGGGGGTTGGGGGGAGGGGGGAGGTAGAGGCAAAGA
>PVIW01016458.1:0-16614 GCA_004026585.1 Noctilio leporinus | reverse complement strand
GTTAATGATTACAATGCATCGTAAAACCTTCAGAAGGAAAGGAGAATTTTGTGGACCATTTGGTTTTTTTTGTGTGTGTGTGGCAGTTTTTAAGTTATTAGTTTTTAAAATCAGTACTTTTTAATGGAAACAACTTGACCAAAATCTGTCACAGAATTTTGAGACCCATTAAAACAAAGTTTAATGAGAAAAAAAAAAATATTTTATTTATTATTTCCAGAGGGGGGCGGGGAAGAGAGAGAGGCAGAGAGGGAGAGAAGCATCAATGTATGGTTGCCTTTCACCTGCCTCCAGCTACAGACCTCGCTGGAGACCTGGCTTGCAACCTGGTTATGTTGCCCTGGCTGGGAATGGAACCAGCAACCTTTGGGTTCACAGGCTGGCACCTTATCCACTGAGCCACCAGCCAGGGCCCTTAGAAGTTGGTAATTTTTGTAATAGGTAGGACTTTAAAAATAGTCTTTAATCCAGTGATATAAGATGTCTCATAAACTGAAATGCTAAATTTTGTTTTGATGATTTTTGATGCAGTCTTCCCAACACTCATTTAAACCATATATCCTTTCATCATAAAAATGATGGCAAAGTTCATTTGGAAATATCTCCAGAGTTCTCATTAGCAACATGCGGAAAACTTTCATTGACTTGAAGGACAAGATGAACACTCTTATATATATTCTTGAAAGTGAAAATAAAAGCCTGTTCTCCAACTCATGAAGGCAGACAGTTGAGTTTAATTGATCTTTTTCCTCTCTTTCCTAAAAGGGCTGATGCACTTTTTCTCAGTTTGCTTCCCTCTACCAAATACTAACAATAACTTATTCTGTGGGTGAAAACTAGACAACCAGGTTCTAAGCTGACCATAAGGGGAAGGGGCCTTCTGATATAATATGTAACTGTTTCCTACAGCTTAGCTTTGTTTGCATTTCTTTGTGGCAGACAAATACCTGATAAAATCTTCAGAAAGCTTTCAGAATGTCCCAAGAGGGGTGCCTCAGAAAATGCCAAAAGTCCATTGAATTAAATAAAGAAAGCAATTCCTGTCCATGAGAAATACAGAGAGGGTAGAACAGTGTGTTGACCATAGCGGGGATTTTAAGAGTATCCAGAGGAACATCTGTTTTCCTGGGATACAATCTGTTTTATTTCATGGATAATATCTATTGATAAAGTTCTTTCTTTTGTAAAGAAGCAAGCTAACTTACTATTGACTTATGAATCTGAAGGGGAAAAAAACAAGGAAATATAAAGCAGAAGTATGCTTTTCACTTGTCAAGTCCACATGGATTTGATGTAAAAATGAAGATAACATTTGTCTTGGGAATCACTTTGAATAATTTAGAAATAATATTGAATGATTAACACCTCATATTTTCTGTCATTTCTGTTCCAACCTGTTCTCATATAATGTAACATTATTATACATTGTGCTTCATCCCAAAGGATCCCAAAGTGGTTTATAATCACAGCATACTTTTAAATCAATCCAGGTCTCTTGGTTGAACAATGGAATGACAGAATTATAACTTCCTTGAAAGACCCATGTATAATTCACTAGAAGTGTATGCAATACAAAAAAACAATCAGTTTATACTTGTATAGAAATAATTCATAATAATGGAAAAATCACTCTCTTAAGTTGTATGCATGTCAAATAGAGGGAGAGGATAAAACAACACTGTTTGGTAAGAACACAAAACTTGTGTAAAACCATAGGAGAAAGGTCACCATTCTGTTCCCATTAGGCATAGGTTTCTAATGAATTGTAACAGAGACTAATGCACAAAGTAAGTGACATAGTTAAGGAATCTGGATACATCAGTAAGTTATAAATTATTGCCAGAGTGACAGGGCCTGTTGAGCATACTTTAGTCACTCTTATGAATGAGCCATATCAAGCTTTCTGCTTGTCTAGGTACTCTGCCTGCCTATTTGCTGCTACTCAACTCTGTATAAATTGAGGTGCTACCATTCATTTTCTTTCTTTTCATAGATTGAAACATATTCAGAAAAAAGGAAAAGCAAATGAAACATTACAAAATCAGTGCGTGTGCAGAGTATATATGCTAATAAAACACCACTTAAAATGTAAACTTCATAATAATAAAGGCTCACCATAAATTTTATTGAGGAAAAAATTCAAAATTTCTTAAGTGTAAATGAATTAAATGTGCCAATCAAAAGACATAGGGTAGGTGAATGGATGAGTTAACAGGACCCCTATATATGCTGTCTACAAGAAACCCACCTTCGAACACGACATTGACACAATCTGAAAATGAAGTGATGAAAAAAAATATTTCAAGCAAATAGATACACACAAAAAGCTGGGGTAGCAATACTCAAATCAGACAAAATAGACTTGACAACAAAGGCCATCAAAAGAGATGAGGACATTTCATCATACTTAAGGGAACAACCCATCAAGAAGACATAACCCTTGTAAACATATATGTATCCAACATAGGAGCACTCAATTATATAAGAAAAATCTTGGAGGACTACAAGGACACAGACAACAACACACTCCTAGTAGGGGATTTTAACACTCCACTATCAACAATGGACAGGTCTTCCAAGCAAAGAAATACCAAGGATATTATGGCATTGAACAACACTCTAGAAGAAATGAACTTCATTGATATATATAGAACTTTCCACCCCAAGGAGAGAAAATACACTTTCTTTTCAAATGCATGTGGAACATTCTCAAAGATAGACCACATGGTAGAACACAAAACAAGCCTCCACAAGTTTTAAAAAATGAAATTGGAGAAAAAGTGCTGAACAGAGTAGAGAGTAGTGCTTATGGTGTTCTCAAGTGCCAGAGCAGCTGGAGGATAGGGTAAGGAGAACAAGATGTGTGCAGATCCCTAAAAATTGGAGTGGTAAGCATCTGGACTCAGGGGTGCACAGCCCAGAGACTGAAGAGACCTACAGGAGAGCAGGTGAGACAATTCTAAACCGCCTGCAGGCTGAGGTCAGCTCTGGACATTGGCAGCTCTGCCCAGAGGGGTGGCTCTAACTGAAGACAGCTCCAGGCTCCCTGGTGACTAGATATCTGAGCAGTGAAATGTGGGCAGTGAGGGCAAACTCCAGAGGGAATGAGGAATTGAACTCCTGCAGGGGAGAGATTGCGTGAGAGCCTAGCTCCAAAGGCTGAGAGAGAAGAAGTGCCTCACTGGGCCAGAGGCAGAGGAGTAGAGGACCTTGGGGAGCAGGAGTAGGGAAGCGAGTAAGTGCACCGCCTGTAGCAGCAAGAGGCCCACCCTGGGAGAGGGCGGCTGGGAGCCCCAGCGATGGGGGAGACCCAGCCCTACACACCCACACTTGCGTGCAGGCTCCCACAAAAACTCAAAACTTCACGCCAGGATCTTGCAGCTGGTGCAACTGGTGCGCCCATTGCAGGCGACAAAGGCCTCCTCAAGGAGCCAGAAGAAGAGGCATAGCATTAGCCAGCAGATTGCACTGTGGACACTCTGTGGAGCCAGGCACGCATCACAGAGGCAGCGGTGAAAAACTCCTTAGAAAGCTGGACTGCTTGGAGGGTTAGCCTTCACCAACAGGCGACCTGATGGGCCTTAGGGGAGCCAGGCACTGTTTGCAGACAGGGGCTACCTCCTCCAGGAGCTGTGGGGGTAGGGCCAGCCATCAGCCATCACAGGAGCCAGCAAGGTTGCAGGCCACCCCACATTGGAGCCAGGTGCCCATCGCAGGCAGGAACCTCCTCCAGGAGCTGGAGGGGGAGGAGCAGCCACAGACATCACAGAAGCACCCTGTAGGTCTTCACACAGAACCAATGAGAGAAGGGAGGGCCCCAAAACACCAGCAGCACAGAAACCCAGCTAGCCTACCTGGGGGCTGACACTCAGAATCAGCCCTGACTGTGACAGCCATAGGCCCTGTCACTCTAAGACCACACACCTTGACTGTAGACTGCAGAGACTTGATCAAGAAAAAGACACAGACTCAGGAAATGGATTGCTGCTAATCTCAAGCACCTGAGTTACACCAAGAGCTACATGAACTATTAATCCCCAACATATCCTTTTCAAAAGTTACTTCCGAGCCTCACAATTAATGCATTTTAAGTAAATACTATTTATACCATAGTGTATCACAACTCACATATTTTTACTCCTCCCCTATCTCAATCCATGTAAGTACCCAAAACCCTCCTCCTACTCTTGTTTTGAAGTCTACTCACTCTCTGGATACAGCTCATTCCCAGTTCTCAATCTAATTATTCCTCCCCTCCCCAGCCACTTAAACCCTTTCTTTCTTTCTTTCCTTTTCTTTCTTTCTTTCTTTCTTTCTTTCTTTCTTTCTTTCTTTCTTCTTTCTTTCTTCTTTCTTTCTTTCTTTCTCTCTCTTTCTTTCTTTCTCTTTCCTTTCCTTTTCTTTTCTTTTCTTTTCTTTTCTTTTCTTCTTCTTCTTCTTCTTCTTCTTCTTTCTTTCTTTCTTTCTTTCTCTTTCTTTTTCTTTTTCTTTTTTTTTGTGGGTGCACTACTAGGGACTACACATTCTTTTTTTCTGCTAAAAGCACACAGGTCCTGGCTCCATTGGACCAATCAGGGATCATTAAGGGTGAACTGGGAGGTAGATGTGACAACTATATATGTAGGCTTATACCGATCATTAGCACTTGAGGCTTTCTGATTCTCCCCCTCCTCATTTCTATAGAATAGATAAGTTGGTTTTCTCTCATGTATCCCTGTTATCTTTGCTACTCCTTTTTGCATCATTCAAAATTACCTGTACTTTAGTCAACTTAATAACTTTTTCCCCTCTTACAACAGTCTTTTCATATCTACATCCTTATTAAGTCTGGCTCAGTTGCATCTAAGGGTGTGATTAAAAGTGGAGGTTATCTTGGAGGGTATGAGTATATAGCTAGGTTAAGAGGCAGTTGCAAGTGGGATTAAAGGAGAAAGATATCTCTAAAGGTGTGGTTATTTTGCCTGGACTGATGGTTCTGTTTTAGGAGCAGCTCAAAATCAGTGTATGAGAAAGGATTGAAGGAGTTTCTCACACTCAACCAACTGGAAGGAAAGGAGCAACATATACAACCAATCCAAAATACATTAGGACAGCCCAAGTTAATGACATAAAGGCGACCCCAAGAGCAATAAGTGGAGGAAATCTAAGGAAACTGCAACACTGAACTCCACAAATCTCCTAACACAGAAGGGTGCTCCACAATGGCAGAAAATCAAAGCAGATTAATCCAAGACAAAAACAAGCAACAGCAGACACCCAAAATGGGGGGGGTGGGGTGGAGAATCAGCCCATCACCATAAGGAAAGGAAGAATCCCCAGAAAGATCACTAAATGAAACAGAGGCAAACAAACTATCAGATATGGACTTTGAAAGAATGATGATAGAGAAGCTCAATGAGCTCAGCCAGCTCAAAGAAAGCTATAAACAACTGCAGAGGAACTACAAAGAAATCAAGGGAAGATATAAGGAACTTACTGAGAGCTACACCAGCATTAAAAAGGACTTAGAAACCATCAGTAAGATCCAGGAGGAAATAAAGAATACAATTTCTGAATTGAAGAATACAGTAGAAGGAATCAACAGTAGGCTAAAGGAAGCAGAGGACGAGATCAGTGAGTTAGAGGACAACGTAGACAAACACTCCACGACAGTACAAGAGAATGAAAAAAGGCTGAACAAGAATGAAGAGGTTTTAAGAGAGCTGCAGGACAACATGAAATGCAGTAATATCCATATCATAGGGATACCAGAAGGAGAAGAGAAACAAGGAATAGAAAACCTGTTAAAAAAAGTGATGATAGAAAATTTCTCTAACATGATGAGTGAAAACATTACTCAAGTTCAGGGAGCACAAAGGATCCCAATGAAGATCAACCCAAACAGACCAACTACAAGACATGTTATAATTAAAATGGCAAATGTCAAACACAAAGAGATAATCCTAAAAGCATCAAGAAACAACAAATAACATATAAGGGGACTCCGATAAGGCTATCAAATGACTATTCAACAGAAACAATACAAGCCAAAAGGGAATAGAAAAAAATATTTCAAGTAATGAGAAACAAAGGCCTGCAACCAAAAATACTCTACCCAGCAAGGCTCTCATTCAAAATGGAAGGAGAAATAATGAGTTTCACAGATAAAAGAACACTAAAAGAATATATCTCTACCAAACCAGCATTGCAAGAAATGCTAAACAGTCTGTTTTAATTTTTTTTTAAAAATGAAGAAACAGAGAGAGGCAAAGTGGAACACAGGTACAAAGTGGGAAAATGGCAATAAAAAAGTATCAATCAATAATAACCTTAAATGTAAATGAATTAAATGCACCAATCAAAAGACATAGGATAGCCGAATGGATAAGAAAACATGACCCACATATATGATGTCTTCAAGAGACCCACTTCAGAATAAAAGATAGACAAAGATTGAAAGTGAAGAGATGGAAAAATACATATCAAGCAAATGGACATGAAAAAAGGGCTGGAGCAACAATACTTATTTCAGACAAAATATATTTTACAATGAAGGCCATAAAAAGATATAAAGAAGGACATTTAATAATAATTAAGGAAATGATCCATCAAGAAAAAATAACTCTGCTAAATATATATGCACCCAACATAGGAGCTTCAAAATTATAAGGAAAACCTTGGAGGACTTCAAGAAGTTTATAGATAGCAACACACTAATAGTAGGGGTATTTTAATACCCCACTCTCAATAATGGACAAATCTTCTAAACAACAAATCACTAATGATGTTGTGGCATTGAACAATACTCTGGAGGAAATGGACCTAACTAATATATACAGAACCTTTCACCCAAGAGAAGCAAAATACACATCCTTTTCAAAAGCACATGAAACATTCTCAAACATAGACCATATAGTAGATCACAAAAAAAGCCTCCACAAATACAGGAAAATTGAAATCATACCAAGCATCTTCTTAGATCACAATGGCTTGAAAAAAGAAACCAATCTCAAGGGAAAAAACCAAAAACACTCTAACTCATAGAGACTGAATAACATGCTTTTAAATAATGAATGGATTAAAAATGAAATCTAAGATGAAATTTAAAAGTTTCTGGAAACAAATGACAATGAATACACAACAGTTCAAAACTTATGGGACACGGCAAAGGCAGTCCTCAGAGGGAAATTCATAGCAATACAGGCCTACATAAAAAGGTCACAAGAAGTTTATAAAAACAACCTAACCATAGAACTGCAAGAGCTAGAGGAGCAACAACAACCAAAGCCCAGAACAAGTAGGAGGAAGGAAATCATTGAGATCAGAGAAGAATAAAATGACTTATAGACTCAAACTACAATTTGAAGAATCAACAAGTCCAAGAGTTGGTTCTTTGAAAAAATTAACAAAATTGACAAGCCTTCAACCAGACTCATCAAGAAAAAGAGAAACAGGACCCAAATAAACAGAATGAGAAACGACAGAGGAGATATCACAACTGATACTTCATAAATACAAAAGATTGTGAAAAATTATTACAAACAACTGTATGACAAGTAATATGACAACCTGGGTGAAATGGACACATTTCTGGAAATGTGTAATCTACCAAAACTGAACCCAGAAGAAGCAGAAAGCCTGAATAGGCCAATAACAACTAATGAAATTGATGAAGTACCCCAAATCTCCCAAAGCACAAGAGCTACACAGGTGGATTCTACAAAACATTTGAAGAAGAATTAACTCCATTCTTCTCAAACTATACCAAAAAATCCAGGAAGAGGGAAGACTCCCAAACTCTTTCTATGAGGCCAATATTATTCTAATCCCAAAACCAGGTCAAGACACAACTAAGAAAGTAAATTATAGGCCAATATCTCTGATCAACATAGATGCTAAGATTCTTAACAAAATATTGGCCAAACGGATCCAGCAGTACATTACAGAGATCATACACCATGATCAAGTGGGTTTCAGCCCAGAGATGCAAGGATCGTACATCATTCACAAATCAATAAATGTAATACACCGCATCGACAAAATGAAAGACAAAAACCATATGATCAAATCAATAGGTGCTATAAAAGCATTTGGTAAAGTATAGCAACCATTTGTGATTTAAAAAACCCTCAGAAAATGGGAATAGAGAGAGCACACCTCAATATCATAAAGGCCATATATGAGAAATCTGAAGCCAACATCATACTCAACAGGTAAAAACTAAAAGCTTTCTCCCTAAGATCAGGAACAAGACAAGGCTGTCCACTTTCTCCACTTCCATCATCTGGGAAGTTCTAGCCATAGCTATCAGAGAAGAAAAAGGAATCAAAAGTATCCAAATTAAAAAGGAGAAAATCAAACTGTCATTATTTGCAGATGATATGATAGAGTACGTACAAACCCCGATAGACTTCACCAAAATCTTACTCAACCTAATAAGCAAATTTAGCAAAATAACTGGATGTGAAATCAATATCCAGAAATCAAAAGCATTTTTCTATACCAATAATGAGACATCAGAAATAGAAGCTAGAATACAAATCCCATTTACCATAGATACAAGAAAAAAAAAAAGGTACTTAGGAATAAACTTAACCAAGGAGGTAAAAGACCTGTACTCAGAAAATTACAGAACATTGAAGAAAGAAATCAAGGAAGATACAAATAAATGGAAGCATATACCATGTTCATGGATGGGAAGAATTAATATCATTAAAATGTCCATACTACCCAAAGCAATCTCTAGATTCAATGCAATCCCAATTAAAATACCAATGACCAACTTCACAGACATAGAAAAAACACTTCAAAAAAGTATGTGGAGCTAAAAATGCCCACAAATAGCCACAGCAATCTTGAGAAAAAGGGAGGTAGGAGGAATCACAATACTGGTCATCAAACTATTCTACAAGGCTACTGTCATCAAAACTGTCTGGTACTGGCATAAGAATAGACATATAGATCAATGGAACACAATAGAGAGCCCAGAAATTAACCCAGGACTCTATGGTCAATTAATACTCGACAAAGGGGTAAGGAATATCAAATGGAGTAAAAACAGCCTCTTCAACAAGTAGTATTGGGAGAACTGGACAGCAACATGCAAAAAGATAAAAGTAGACTGCCAACTTACACTATACACCAGAATAAACTCAAGATGCATAAAGGATTTAAACATAAGCAGTGCCACCATAAAGGTCCTGGAGAGAAATATAGGCAGTAAAATTTTAGATATCCTATGCAGAAATATGTTTACTAATACTTCATCAAGGGCAAAGGAAATAAAAGAACAAATCAACAAATGGGACTATATCAAATTAAAAAGTATCTGTTCAGCTAAAGAAAACACAAGCAAAATTCAAAGGGAACAAACTGTATGAGAAAACATATTTGTTAATTATACTTCAGACAAGTGTTTGATCTCCAAAATATAGAAAGAACTAAATGTGATTCAACACCAAAGAGACAGACAGCCTAATTAAAAAATGGGCAAAGGACCTGAAAAGACAACTATCTGAGGAACACATACAAAGGGCCCAAATGCATATGAAAGAATGCTCAACATCACTAGTCCTCAGAGAGATGCAAATTAAAACCACAATAAGATGCCACCTCACACCTGTCAGAGTGGCAATCATCAACAAATCAATAAACAACAAGTGCGCTGTTGGTAGGAAAGCAGGCTGGTGCAGCCACTATGGAAAACAGTATGGAGTTTCCTTCAAAAACTAAAAATGGAACTGCCTTTTGATCCGGCAATTCCACTACTAGGACTATACCCAAAGAACCCTGAAATACCAATTCATAAGAACCTATGTACCCATATGTGAGGCCAGCCAGAGTCTCACATACTGTCTAATTCATGGAGGCTCAATAACAGTCTATTGAATAATAATTGTGTTAACAATGATATGAGGCCCTGGCTGGTGGCACAGTGGATTAGCACCAGACTGTCACTGGTTCAATTCCCAGCCAGGGTACATAACCAGGCTGCAAGCCAGGTCTCCAGGCAGTTCAGTAGCTGGAGACAGGTGAAAGGCAACCACATTGATGTCTCTCTCTCCCTCCAAGGCTCTCTCCCTACCCCTCTCTCCAAACAAACAAACAAAAATACAATGTGGTAGAAAAAGAAATCGAATTTTTCTGGAAACAAATGAAAATGAACACACAATAGCCCAAAACCTATGAGACACAGCAAAGGACACCCTGAGAAGCAATACAGGCCTACCCAAAAAGGTTAGAAGCCCATATAAAAAACCTAACCATTAAGCTACAAGAACTAGAGGAGTAACAACAAACAAAGCTGAGAGCGAGGAGAAGGAAGAAAATAAAATCAAATCAGAATTAAATGAAATAGAGACTAGAAGAACAATTCAAAAGATCAATAAATCCAAGAGCTGGTTCTTTGAAAAGATAAACAAAGTTGACAAGCCATTAACCAGACTCATCAAGAGAAAAAGAGAGAGGATCCAAATAAAATCAGAAACAACAAAGGACAAAGCACAACTAATACCACAGGAATACAAAGGATTGTAAGAAATTACTATGAATAACTACACGACAAAAAATTTAACAACCAGGGTGAAATGGACAAATTTCTGGAAACACATGATCTTCCAAAACTTAATCCAAAAGAAGCAGAAAACCTAAATAGACCAATAGCAACTAGTGAAATTGAAGCAGTAATCAAAAAACTCCCAGCACACAAAAGCCCTGACCAGATGTCTACACAGGTGAATTTTACTAAACTTTTAGGGAAGAGCTAACCTATATCCCTCTCAACCTATTCCAAAAAATCCAAGAAAAGAGAAGACTTCCAAACCCTTTCTATGAGGTCAGTATTATACTAATCCCAAAACCTGGTCAAGACACAACAAAGAAAGAAAACTACAGGATAATATCCCTGATGAACATAGATGCCAAAATCTTTAACAAAATATTGGCAAACTGGATCCAGCAATTTATTAAAAAGATCATACATGGACTGGCTTATTTCACTAAGCATAATACTCTCCAGTTCCTTCCATGTTGTTGCAAAGGGTAGGAGTTCCTTCTTTCTTTCTGCTGTGTAGTATTCCATTGTTTAAATATACCAAAGTTTTTAATCCAATCATTCACTGATGGGCACTTAAGCTATTTCCAGCACTTGGCTATTGTAAATAGCGCTGCTATGAACATAGACGTACATAGGTTCTTTTTTTTAAGATGTTATTTATTATCTCTAGAGAGAGAGGGGAAGGGAGAGAGGCAAGGAAGGACAGAAACATCAATGTATGGTTGCCTTTTACCTGCCTCCGGCCATGGACCTGGCTGGAGACCTGGCTTGCAACCTGGTTATGTGCCCTGGCTGAGGATTCGAACCAGAGACCTTTGGGTTCGCAGGCCGGCACCTTATCCACTGTGCTACCAGCCAGGGCCATAGGTTCTCATGAGTTGGTGTTTCAGGGTTCTTGGGGTATAATCCTAGTAGTGGAATTGCTGGATCAAAAGGCAGTTCCATTTTTAGTTTTTGAAGGAAACTCCACACTGTTTTCCAGAGTGGATGCACCAGCCTGCATTCCCAACAATAGTGTACCAGGGATCCCTTTTCCCCACACCCTTGTCAACACTTGTTGTTTGTTGATTTGTTGATGATTGTCATTCTGACGGGTGTAACTTGGTATCTTATCGTGGTTTTAATTTCATCTCTCTAACAGCTAGTGATGTTGAGCATTCTTTAGTGAAGTAGAGCATTCTTTAGTGATGTTGAGCATTCTTCCATATGCCATTGGGTCCTTTGTATGTCCCCCTCAGAGAGGTGTATATTCAAGCCATTTGCCCATTTTTATTTTATTTTATTTATTTATTTATTTATTTATTTATTTATTTATTGCCTCCAACACACACTGCATATATTTATTTTAAAATTTAATCCATTGGGGTGACATGGGTTAATAACCAAACTTACATTTTAAGTGTACGATTCTATCATATCCATCTGTATATTGTATTCTGTGTTCACAACTCAAAGTCTAGTCTGCTTCCATCACCATGTATTTGACCCCTTTACCCTTTTCAACCTCTTCTCCCAACCCCCTTCCCTTCTGGTGATCACAGTTCTGTTGTCTATGTCTATGTCTATGTCTATGATTTTATTTTATTTTGTTTTCTGTTTTATATCTCACATATAAGTGAAATCGTAAGGTTCTTATATTTTTTGTCTGACTTATTTCTCTTACCATGATACCCTCAAGATCCATCCATGTTGTCACAAATGGCAGGATTTTATCCTTTCTCATGGCTGAGTAGTATTCCTTGGTATATATGTACCATATCTTTATCTAGTCACTCATCAAAGGACACTCTGGTTGTTTCTATGTCTTGGCCACAATGAATAATGCTGCAATAGAGTTACATTGATATTTACAAATAAATATTTTCACAAATTTTTAGGTAGCTATCCAGAAGAGAGATTGCTGAGTCATATGGTAACTCTATTCTTAATTTTTTCAGAAAACTCCATACTGTTTTCCATAGTGGCTGCACCAATTTATTACATTCCCACCAGCAGTGAATAAGGGTTCACTTTTCTCCTCATCCTCTCCAGCACTTCTTACTTGTTTTGTTGATAAATAGCCATTCTAACAGGCATGAAGTGGTATCTAATTGGAGTTTTCATTTGTTTCCTTTTTTTTTTTTTAATTTTATTGTTGTTGTATTACATCCATCGCCTTTTCGATCCCCTCTGTCCTCCTCCCCACCCACCCATTCCCCCCAGAGTCAATCCCACCTGTTGTCCATGTCCATGGTTCCTTTATACTAGGTTCTTGTCTAAGCTGCTCCCCTTCTTTGCCTGTACCTCCCCCCTCCCCCCAACCCCGTTCCCCCTGACCACTGAAGGCCTATTCCTTGTATTCATATACTTGGTTCTGTTTTGCTTGTTGTTAGGTGTGCTCATTATTATTCCATAATGGGTGAGATCATATGATATTTGTCCTTCACTGACTGGCTTATTTCACCAAGCATAATACTCTCCAGTCCCATCCAAGTTGTTGCAAAGGGTACAAGTTCCTTCTTTCTTTCTGCTATATAGAATTCCATCGGGTAAATGTACCAAAGTTTTTTTATCCAATCATCCACTGATGGGCACTTAGGCTGTTTCCAGCACTTGGCTACTGTAAATAGTGCCGCTATGAACACAGGTGTGCATAGGTTCTTATGAATTGGTGTTTCAGGATTCTTTGGGTATAGTCCAAGTAGTGGAATGGCTGGATCAAAAGGCAGTTCCATTTTTAGCTTTTTAAGGAAACCCCATACTGTTTTTCACAGTGGCTGCACCAGCCTGCATTCTCACCAACAGTGTATGAGGGTTCCCTTTGCCCTGCATCCTCGCCAACACTTGTTGTTTGTTCATTTGCTGATGATTGCCATTCTGACAGGGGTGAGGTGGTATCTTAATGCAGTTTTAATTTGCATCTCTCTGATGACTAGCGATGTTGAACATTCTTTCATATGCCTCTGGGCCCTTTGTATATCTTCCTCAGTGAGTTGTCTGTTCAGGTCCTTTGCCCATTTTTTAATTGGGCTGTCTGTCCCCCTGGTGTTGAGTTGCATTAGTTCTTTATATTTTGGAGATCAGACCCTTGTCTGAGGTATCATTGGCAATTATGTTTTCCCATACAGTTGGTTCCCTTTGAATTTTGTTGATATTTTCTTTAGCTGAACAGAAACTTTTCAATTTCATATAGTCCCATTTGTTGATTCGTTCTTTGATTTCCTGTGCCCTTGGTGAAGTATCAGTAAACATATTTTTGCGTAGGATATCTGAAAGTTTACTGCCTATATTTTTCTCCAGGACCTTTATGGTGGCACTGCTTATGTTTAAATCCTTTATACATCTTGAGTTTATTTTGGTGTATGGTGTAAGTTGGTGGTCTAGTTTTATCTTTTTGCATGTTGCTGTCCAGTTCTCCCAACACCATTTGTTGAAGAGACTCTTTTTACTCCATTGGATGTTCCTTCCCCCTTTGTCAAATATTAGTTGACCATAGAGTCCTGGGTTAATTTCTGGGATCTCTATTCTATTCCATTGATCTATATGTCAATTCTTATGCCAGTACCATGCTGTTTTGATGACAGTAGCCTTGTAGTATTGTTTGAAGTCCGGTATTGTGATTCCTCTTACCTTGTTCTTCTTTCTCAAGATTGTGGTGGCTATTCGTGGGCGTTTGTGGCTCCATATAAATTTTTGAAGTATTTTTTCTATTTCTGTGAAGTCTGTCATTGGTATTTTAATTGGGATTTCATTGAATATGTAGATTGCTTTAGGCAGTATGGACATTTTAATGATGTTAATTCTTCCCATCCACGAACATGGTATATGCTTCCATTTATTTGTGTCTTCCTTGATTTCTTTCTTCATTGTTCTGTAGTTTTCTGTGTAGAGGTCTTTTACCTCCTTAGTTAAGTTGATTCCTAGGTACTTTATTTTTCTTGTTGCTATGGTAAATGGGATGTGTTTTTTCACTTCTATTTCTATTGTTTCATTATTGGTATACAAAAATGCTTTTGATTTCTGGATATTGACTTTATACCCAGCTATTTCGCTAAATTTACTTATTAGGTCGAGTAAGTTTTTGGTGGAGCCAATCGGGATTTTTATGTACACTATCATATCATCTGCAAATAATGACAGTTTGACTTCCTCCTTTCCAATTTGGATCCCTTTGATTCCTTTTTCTTCTCTGATGGCTATAGCTAGAACTTCCAAGACAATGTTGAATAGAAGTGGAGAAAGTGGGCAGCCTTGTCTCGTTCCTGATCTTAGGGGGAAAGCTTTCAGTTTTTGTCTATTAAGTGTGATGTTGGCTTCAGGTTTCTCATAGGTTGAGGTATGCTCCCTCTATTCCCATTTTGCTGAGGGTTTTTATCATAAATGGTTACTGCACTTTATCAAATGCTTTTTCAGCATCTATTGATATGATCATATGGTTTTTATCTTTCAATTTGTTGATGTGGTGTATTACATTGATTTATGAATGTTGTACCATCCTTGCATCCCTGGGATGAAGCCCACTTGATCATGGTGTATGATCTTTGTAATATACTGCTGAATCCGATTGGCCAATATTTTGTTGAGAATTTTTGCATCTATGTTCATTAGAGATATTGGTCTGCAGCTTTCTTTCTTAGTTGTGTCTTGCCCTGGTTTTGGGATTAGAATAATATTGGCCTCATAGAACAAGTTTGGGAGTCTTCCCTCTTCCTGAAATTTTTGGTATAGTTTGAGGAGGATAGGAGTTAGTTCTTCTTGAAATGTTTGGTAAAATTCACCTGTGCAGCCATCACATCCAGGGCTTTTGTCCTTTGGGAGATTTTGGATTACTTCTTTAATGTCACTAGTTGTTATTGGCCTATTCAGGCTTTCTGCTTCTTCTGGGTTCAGTTTTGGTAGATTATACCTTTCCAGAAATGTGTCCATTTCATCCAGGTTGTCATATTTTTTGTCATAGAGTTGTTTGTAGTAATTTCTTACAATCTTTTGTACTTCTGAGGTATCAGTTGTGATTTCCCCTCTTTCAGTTCTGATTCTGTTTATTTGGGTCCTCTCTCTCTTTTTCTTGATGAGTCTGAATGAAGGTTTGTCAGTTTTGTTTATTTTTTCAAAGAACCAACTCCTGGTCCTGTCGATTCTTCGAATTGTGCTTTGAATCTCTGAGTTATTTAGTTGTGCTCTGATCTTGATGATTTCCTTCCTTCTACGTGCTCTGGGCTTTGTTTGTTGTTGCTCCTCTAGTTCTTGCAGCTTTGTGGTTAGGTCATTTTTATAAACTTCTTGTAACCTTATTTGGAAGGCCTGCATTGGTATAAATTTCCCCCTGAGAACTGCCTTTGCTGTACCCCATAGGTTTTGGGCTGTTGTGTGTTCATTGTCATTTGTTTCCAGGAACTTTTTGATTTCATCTTTGATCTCATTGTTGACCCTTCATTGCTTAAAAGCATGTTATTCAGTCTCCATGAGTTTGAGAATTTTTGGGTTTTTCCCTTGAGATTGGTTTCTAGTTTCAAGCCATTGTGATCTGAGAAGATACTTCGTAGGATTTCCATTTTCCTGTATTTGTGGAGGCTTGTCTTGTGACATACCATGTGGTCTATCTTGGAGAATGATCCATGTGCATTTGAAAAGAATGTGTATTTTGCTACTTTGGGGTAAAAGACTCTGTATACATCAGTTAGGTCTATTTTCTCTAGAGTGTGGTTCAATGCCACAACATCTGTGGGGATTTTTTGTTTGGAAGATCTGTCCATTATTGATAGTGGGGTATTAAAATCCCCTACTATTAGTGTGTTGCTGTCTATGTCTTGCTTAAAGTCTTCCAAGATTTTCCTTATATATTTCGAAGCTCCTATGTTGGGTGCATATATGTTTATCACAGTTATTTCTTCTTGATAGATTGTTCCCTTAAGTATTATGAAATGTCCATCTTTGTCCCTTTTTATGTCCTTCATTGTAAAATCTATTTTATCTGAAATCAGTATTGCTACTCCAGCTTTTTTTTCATGTCCAGTTGCTTGATATATAGTTTTCCATCCCTTCACTCTCAATCTGTGTCGATCTTTTGTTCTGAGGTGGGTCTCTTGAAGACAGCATATATG
>PVIW01016457.1:0-16621 GCA_004026585.1 Noctilio leporinus | reverse complement strand
AATAGGCCTTCAGTGGTCAGGGGAGCGGGGTAGGGGGGAGGGAGAGGTAGAGGCAAAGATGGGGAGCAGCTTAGACAAGAACCTAGTATAAAGGAACCATGGACATGGACAACAGGAGGGATTGACTTTGGGGGGAATGGGGGTGGGTGGGTGGGGGGACAGAGGGGAGCAAAAAGGGGATGGATGTAATACAACAACAATAAAATTAAAAAAAAAAAAAAAAAAAAAAAGCTTACAATAGACTATTTATCCCCTTCTGGCTTATATATTATTATTACCATGCATTTTACTTTCCTCTCTAAAAGTTCAACTTAGGTCTTTCTTTATATCTTCCATGACTTTAATATTTTGAATATACCATTATAGTAACTGTCTTAATGTTTGTCTCTGTTAATTCTAACGTCTATGTCAGTTCTGGGTTACTGTTGCTTAATTATTTGTCAGTTGTGGTTACCTGCCTCTCAGTCGTGTTTTCCTGCTTCTTTGTGCATCTGTTAAAGTTTGTTTTGATGTCAGACATTGTGAATTTTACTTTTTGGGTGCTGGATATTTATGTAGCTCTATAAATCATCTTGAACTGGTTCTGAAAGATTTCACTGATTTGGATACAGTTTGGTGCTTTTGGGTCTTGCTTTTACAATATAGTAGGCAGATGTGGAGAAGTGTTCACTGAGGGACTAATTTTTCTGTTAGTGAGGCAAGACTTTCCTGAGTATTCTACCCAATGTCTTGTGAATTATGAGTTTTTCTAGTTTGGCTGATGGAAATAAGCACTATTCTAAGTCCTGTATGAGTGACAGGAACTATTCCTCTAATCCTCACAGATGGTTCTTTTCCTTGGCCTAGGTCAGTTTCCTTTAGTGCATGTATTGATCATAATCACTTGAGGGGGGACTCTTTGTAGATCATCTCTAGTATTGTCTTCTCTGTTATTCTGCCCCTGGGAACTCTAGCTGCTTTAGTGTCCCTGGGCTCCAGGTTCTCTCTCCTCAATTCAGGGAGTTTGCTAGGCTGTTTTAGGATTCCCTCATTCTGCCGTGGCTTGAAAACTCCCTCAACGTAGTAAGCTGGGACAACTGTAGGACTCACTTTCTTCTTTTTTCCCCCTGTTACTCAGAGATCATTGTTCTTTGCTGTCTAATATAGAATATCTTGAAAACTGTTGTTTTATATATTTTGTCTTTTTCTTTTCTTCAGCTGCTTTAGGTGGGATGGTACATCTGGTACCTGTTACTTCACCTTGATCAGGAGAGGAAATCTAGTTATTGCTTTTTCCTCTTTGAGATTTAATCCTTTCTCTCTTTTTTATTTCAACTTAAGAAAATTTCAAGGCTTAGAAAACTTGTAAAAATTATTCAAGAAACACTTGTATACACATTGTCTATGTATATTCATCAAGTGTAACATTTTGCTACATTTTCTTCTCTCTTTCTTTTATATACACACACATTTTAAATTAATCATTTGGGTGTAATTGCAGATACCATTTCATTAAACAACTCTTACTAAGTTACTTTTCTAATAACCACAATACAACAACCAAATTCAAGACATTTAACATTGATAGAATATTATCATGTAATATGTGATATTTGATTATCTATAGCTATATAGCAAATGATCCCAAACTTAGAGACTTAAATCAACAATTTATTATTATTATAGTTCATGTGGGTCAGGAATTCAGGTATGGCAGGGAGGGCTCATGATGTCTGTTCTATGCGTTCTGAAGCCTCTGAGTGGTTGGGGACTGGAACAGTTGGGAGGAAGCTGGGCATCTCTTGGCTTGCTAGTGTGGGCTTTCTCACAGTTTGGCAGTCTGGTGTAGTTGAGCTTCTTACGTGGTTCTTGGCTCACGGTTCCAAGAACAAGTGATTTATTTATTTTATTTGTTTGTTTTTCCCCTCCAATTTTCACTCAAGGATATGCTTACTGATTTTTAGAGAGAAAGGAAAGGAGAGACACACAGAGAGAAACATTGATCAGTTGCCTCTTGCACTGGCCCCAACCAGAAATGTAACTCAAAATCTAGGTATATGTCCTGATTAAAGATCAAATCTGCATTTTGATGGACCAGTCAATGCTCCAATCAACTGAGCCACCTGGCCAGGAAACAAGTGATTCTTGAGATCACCAATGATACAATTGTCATCACATGTGAAATGATACCATGAGGACTTTATCTTATGTCTGCCCAAAGTGCATAACTGTAATTTAATCATGAAGAAACTATCAGACAAGCCCAAAGTCAGGAAAACAACTGGCTTGTACACTTCAAAAATGTCAGTGTCATGAAAGACAAGGAAAGATTATTTCAGATTGAAAGAGACTATTTTAGTTTGCTAAGGCTGACATAACAAAATACCACAGACTGATTGGCTTAAACAGCAGGGTTTTTTCCCCTTATAATTCTGGAAGGTAGACATTCAATATGAAGTTGTGAACAGATTTGATTGATTGATTGATTGATTTATAAATGATTTTAATTCATTATTTTCAGAAAGAGGGAAAGGGAGAGAGGCAGAGAGGGAGAGAGACATCAATGTATGGTTGCCTTTCACCTGCCTCCAGCCACAGACCTGACTGGAGACCTGGTTTGCAACCTGGTTATGTGCCCTGGCTGGGGAATCGAACCTGCAACCTTTGGGTTCGCAGGCTGGTGCCTTATCCACTGTGCTACCAGCCAGGGCCAGATTTGATTTCTTGAGGCCTCTTTCCTTGGCTTGCAGGTGGCCAGTTTCTTTGCCCTTATACGATTATCTTGTGTTGTCTGTGTCCTAATCTCTTCTCTCCCCCCCCCCATTTATTACTTATTACCTTTAAATTAATTGTTTCTTGGTGTTAGTATATACAATGAACATTAACCAGCCAGTCCTTGAGATCTAATCTCTTCCTTATAAAGACACCAGTCACACTGAGTTAGGGCTCACTATTTCAAGTAAATGACCTCTTTAAAGACCCCATTTTGAAATATAGTGACATTTTCAGGTATTAGGAGTTACCTCAGCTATGCAGGGAGTAGGATGTAGAGGGGAATACGAATACAAATTCAACTTAAAACAGAGATTAAGATTTCTTTATGTATGGTCTTGTGCTGGAAAAAAGTTGTTATAAAGTATATTATTGAGAGAACTGGAAATGAGTATGTATAGTGTGGTAGATTAAAAATAGCCTTGAATTTTTTAGCACTTCTCTCAATGAGAAATGAGGATATATTTCCCCTTTAAATCTGGGCTGCCCTGGGACTGCGTGGACAAAATGTAGTGGAAGGGGAAGCAGGAACTGCTTTTTTAAATGTTGGGTTCAAAATTAGCATAGCTTCACTTCCACTCTGCTTTGTTTATCAAAGCAGTCATAGACCAGCTGAAATTTAAACAGGTGGGAAAGCCCTGGCCCCTATGGTTTGGTTGGTTGAAGCATCCCCCTATAACCACAAGGCTGAGGTTTGATTCCCAGTCAGGGCACATACCTAGATTGTGGTTGATTCCCTTGTTTCAGTGAAGGTGCCAGTGACCCCCAGTCCAGATTTGTCCAGTCCCCTGTCTGGGCATGTTGGGGGAGGCAAACAGTTGATGCTTCTCTTTTGAATTGATGTTTCACTCTCTAGAGTCAATGGAAAAAAAAAAAAATTTCCTCTGGTGAGGATAATAAATAAATAAATAAATAGATAGATAGATAGATAGATAAAATGTCCCCATTTCTCAGTGCGAGGAATATAAAAGAATTCGAAGCTAGTTTTAATCTACCACATTGTACATATTCAATGACAGTTGTCTAAATACTGTGTAGCAATTTTTCCCAATCCAGGAATTTAGATGTCAAAATCCCTTAGTGTCCTTTAATCTGAAACAGTTCATCTTTTCTTGTTTTTCATGACAGTGACATTTTTTTGAAGTGTATGGGCCTTCAAAAATTTATTTTGTATAATATCCCTTAATGTGGCTGTCTTACCTCATGATTAAATTCCAACCGTGTATTTTTGGCTGGAATACAATAAAGGTGATGTCATAGACTCAGAGCATTACTTCATGTGTGATGCTAGATTGTACCATTGATTAAATTAACTTTGAATATTTGGTAAAGGTGGTATCTGCCAGATTTCTCGCATGTAATGGTATTCTATTCCCATTGTAATGGGTAATTCTAGGGAATTCCTATTTTTCTTCAAAATTTTCAAAATGAAAAAAAAAAAGCCTCGTCTATTTTGCATTAGATATTTCTGATATCCGATGTCCTTGCAAGAGTGGGAAGCTCAATCTGTTGAGTATTAGTTCTGCTGACTGACACTTATGTGGGGCCTCTTCTGCTTGCTGATTTTTAAAAGAATTGTGAGCTTGTATTTGCTTGAATGCTGTAGGACTACGCTTCCTCCAGAGCGGGCTTCTGTTTTTGTGCTTAGCGCTTGGGGCACTTCAAACTCTTCAGTGCTCTTCCACCCTCTGGGCTTGTCGCGGGGGCTCCGGATTGGCTCTTCCTCCCAATGCTTCGAGAGCATTTACTGGGATGGAATTGAGGAAGCGCCCCGCACCTAGCGCAATATTGGCTCAAGGTTTTAAAAGCACTTCCAGGACCCTGTCGACCTCTCCTTCGTCCTCTTGGTGGCCGCTCCACCACCCGGGTGGGCTCGTTTGAACCCGGGGTGGAGCGCCTGGCTTGCGCCGGAGCCAGCCGCCCCGCCCCCAGGGCCCGCCTCAGCGACAGCCCCGCGGGCAGGGGGCGGAGCTCCGGAGCTGGTTCGGAAGGCCTGGCGGTCCCCAGGCCAGTTCCCACCACCTCCTCTTCCTCCTTGCGAAGCCTAGGGGGCCTCTTCTAGGGTGAGTACAGCGGTCTCTGGCTCTGCCCGAGTGCGGGAGGCGCACCTCTTGAGGAAGGCGGTGGCGGTGCCGCTCGGGCATCTCCCGATGACAGGCGGGGCTGGGATGGGTTGCGTGGGGCTGCACTGCCGCAGCCCGAGTGGCGCCGGGCTAGCCGCGAGCCTGCGCAGGCCGTGCTGGGCAGGAAGCACGGGCTCAGGTGCGGGCGCCTCTGTGCTGCTGCCTGTGCGGTGGGCGGGCAGCCTGGCGAGATGCTACCTGCTAGGGAGAGATTCAAGGGTCCCTCCCCCAAACCCCCACTCTTGGCTTCACGATTCTGGGGTTGCCCCCAACTCCTCTCTCCCAGAGGGAGCATCGACGTGAAAAAGTCCCTTTTTCACTGGAGCCCTCTTTCTTTCGGGTTCCTCCCTGGATATTGAAAAGTGATCCCAGCCTGGGGACCTGCAGGAATTGAGGAGTTGTGAGAGTGAACTGGATTTTAAAGTACTTAATACAAATTGGTAGTTACTAAGTAGTCTCGGGGAGGTAATGGTGCCAAGTGGGTACTAGACTGGTGGAGGAGGATCACTTGTAAGTTATACCCTGTCTAACCACTATGTTGTATATCTGAACGTAGTATGATATCAAATATCACGTGTAACTGAGAAATAAAATTTAAAAAATGAAGTATTCCTGAGACACCTGCCCTTAGGGTTTGCCTCTGTCCGGGGCCTGGCCATGACTGTCTGTTGATGTTTATTGGGTCTTCCATTAGACAAGGGCTAAACCTAGGTTTGGAAAAAAAGAGGTTATGGAGTACTGGGTCTGAAAACAGAAAGGCCCTGGGTTGGTAGCTTTGGGACAGCAGTTATCAACTCTGTGGGCATGTTCTGGGAAAGTGTTCAAGAGTGGGTGAGGGATGAGGACACACAGGTGGACAAGGCACAGGAAGACCTTTCTAGCTGTTTGATGATAAAATCGAGGAGGAAGATTGTGATTTGACAATTGAGCAAAGATTTTTGTTGTTGAATTTTTAAAGAAAAAAAAATACTGCAAATGCAAGACAGTCACAGAATCTTGGTTAGGAATGAATAGGGTTCAGGGTTGAGATTACGAAACAGGGATGAAGGGTGATCATAGGCACCTGGGCTGGGCAGGAAAGCTGGAATGTAACTCTAGGGGAGGAGGTAATGCTGTGTTAGACCATAATTTATCCATTTGGACTGTTATCTTTCTAGAGCAGAGTTGGCCTTTAAATTTCATGAAATTGCAAAAACTTTTCATGATACATGTTTTGATCAGATCAAAAACATCTGTTAGTCCTGCCTGGTGTGGCTCAGTGGCTTGGTGCCGGCGAACCCAAAGGTCGCTGGTTTGATTCTCAGCCAGGGCACATAACCTGGTTGTGAGCCAGATCTCTTGCCAGGACCTTAGCTGAAGACAGGTGAAAGGCAACCATACATTGATGTTTCTCTCCTTTTCGTCCTCCCTCCCTGCCCTTCTCTCGGAAAATAATGAATAAAAAATCTTTAAAAGAGAGGTACTGAACTGTTTGACCACATAGTCTTGGGGGAGGAGGCCAAAACCAGCTTTATTATATTATTAAGTTTTACATGCCACTTGATAGAATAAGCATTTAGTATTTACATTAAATTGAGTGTTATTTAACATGTGCTTTTTCCAGAGATGCTTACAAGAAATTTAGGAACTGACCGTTTCTTTGAAGACCTTTTATTCAGAGTGGAAACATCCAAAGCAAATAAGTGGTGGTTTTCTTCTCTCTCATCAATGAACAATGGTTTTGTCAAATCAGGCTGGCTTCCTGTTGAAAATATGGATTCCCTGGCCTCACCTCCAGCCTTTGAAATAAAACTCTGGGGGTGGAGTTTAGGAATAGTAATTTTAAACAGCACAGGATTTTCTAGCATTGAAAACTGTTGATAGCCTCTGAGTTTTTTGTTTTTTTTTTAGGTTTGGGTTTGTTGGAGCCTCTTTAGAACAGATTTTCTCGAAGGTTATTTGAAAAAATTGCTGCCAAATTTATGTAACTGAAAGTTATTATCCCCAGCTATTGTCTCATTTCTAAATTTTACTGTATTTTACAGGAAAATTATGTAGTCATTTGCCTGAAAAAAGTTCATGATCATGAAACCCTATTTTAGAAAAATTAGTAAGAAACAATCACCAGTAATTATTTCTGGCATTTTATGTATAAAGGACATGCACATCACACATATATAGCATAATTCAGATTGTATACTATGTACCATTGTACCTGTTCACATTCTGTTTTTTTTTTTTTTTTTAATTAGCTATTATGAGCATATTCTCATGTAGTTAAGTTTTTGAAACACCATTTGTGTGTGTGTGGGTGTATGTGTGTGTGTGTTACAGGCATTTATTCCTTTGGTTGAACATCTTCTACACACAAAATAGATGGCTAAAGGTTTTGAGTGGAAAAGAATTTAGGTCTTAAGAGGTTTGTTTGAGTCTGCTAAGGCCCCTGATGGCTGTGGCCAGACTGAAAACTTAAAACAATTTTAATGAAAGCATATGTTTCATCATATAGAGGTACTGTAATTAATTAAATCAGCTCCCTAATGCTAACACTGATTTTTTTCAGTTTCCGTTAGTTTAGTAATGTTGGTTGATGATGTCAAAAGCTACTGAAATGCATTTTTTAAATGTAATTTTCACATTTTCTTATGCTTTTCCTAATTAGAAGGAAGGCTAACGTTTCTGAAGGATCTATTGCATTTCAGTCTCATTCTCCTATTTCAGTGGTTCTCAAACTTGAATGCGTATAAGAATCACCTGAGAAGCTTGTTAAAAATTAATTTTCCTGATCCCAGGCCCAGTTGCTCTGAGAGTAGGGTCTAGAAAGCTGAAATTTTAACAGATTCCTCTCTGTATTAGGTATTGTAAGCACTCTTGGAACCACCCTATGGCAAATGCCCTTTAAATTAATGGCAAAACAGACTCAGAAATTTAGTCACTTGTCCAAAGCCAGATGTATGTCTATTAAGATTTGAACCCAGCTCTTATGACTTCAGAGCCCTTTTTTATTTTTCCATTACTTTAGACCTTCTCACACCTTCTCGTTGAGGTGTGGCTAATGAGTGCAGAAAGGGACCTCTGACCCTACTGGAGGGTTCTCTGGGATAGCTGAAGGTGACACATAAGGACACATTGAACCTCCCTTAAAATCTCTCATTAGGAATTCCTCTAACTTCTGTCATGCTGCATAACATATAGTGTATAAAACAATTTCAGTCCTTTGCATGTTAAATTCACTTCACATTACCTGACTGTTTTATGACAACTGTTGCTGTTAAATGCGTGATGCAGGGTCATCTCTTGCCCAGATGCTCCATTGTCCTCAGTGGTTTCAGGGCGGAAGGGGCAAACGAAGTACTTGGGAGTCAGGAAAGAAGGGCACAGGCACTGCTTTGGAGTACTCAGTGGCTGAGGCAGAAGGTGGGGGTGGGCATGATCAAAAGAAAGTGCCATTGATGAGAGAGACAGAGCCTCTACCCCTAGGAAAGTGCTGGTGTTAGTAAACAGAAGGGGTGGGAGCTTTTCATTTTCCAAAATCTTCCCAAAATGTAATTTTACATTCAGTTAATTTTCTCCCTTCCTTATGAATCATTATTTTCTTCCTCCCCTTCATCTTTTTTGCATTCCATCTGTTTTAGTAGTATCTTTATGCATTTTAACTAGTTTACCAAGTAATTTATTATTTAGCAAACTCGGCATTGGCTAGGTGTCTGGTCATAGGAATACAAAAATCAGTGATTCTCTTTGAGAATTAAATTAATTTTACTGCCATATGTTGGGTTATACTGATCTCCAACTTTTTTAACTTTCAATTTTTAATTAATTTTAGACTTAGAGACAAGTTGCAAAAATAGTACATAACCATGGTTTAGTTACCAATACAATTAACTACAGACTTTATATTTGAATTTCATCAGTTTTTCTGTGAATGATAATTTTTTTTTGATATCATAACACCTTGTTAAGAATATTGGCTTTGAATTAGTAAAGTAACAAATGCATGAAACCAGATTAGATATACTGCATTAATACTCATACTCAATTTATTGACATCATTTAATTTTTTAGACAAAAGTCAACTTTTTGTTTTTTATTAAACACGTTCTATAGTACAAGGCTGTCATGAGTGATATATATACAATTTAATAGTTTTGATAGATGATCAGACACAAATTTATTTCAAATAGGTATTTGGCAAGCATTACAAGTTAGACTATCTCAGTGCTTTAAAACATGAATAAAGCAGTGATTAAAAAATAGTTTATTTATTTGCTTTTTTTCTTTACATTTTTTTCTTTTTTTTAAAAATTTTATTGTTTTTGTATTACATCATCCCCTTTTTGCTCCTCTCTGTCCCCCTTCCCACCCACCCATTCCCCCCAAAGTATTTGCTTTTTAAAGAGAGGATGAGGGAGGGAGGAAGACTGGTATAGAAACATGAATATGACAGAGATATATTGATCAGTTGCCCCTTGCAACCCCCAGCTGAGGACCTGGCCAGCAACTCAGGCATGTGCTCTGACTGGTGATCAAACCTGCGACCTTTTTGTTTGCAAGCTGGCACTAAATCCACTGAGCCACACCAGCCAGGACTGAGGCAGCATTTTATGGTTGTAAATTACTATCATAATTCCAGATAATAAATTCCTTGGGTACCAAAGTTCCATGAGATAGTTTAGTAGGCACTGTTCGAAGTGGTGTGCTTTTTCAAATACCTTGGTTTTCCCAGGAACGAGACCAGTTTGCTAGCAACGCTGTAAGATGGAGAGTGGAAAAGAACAACAAAAGGTACCTCTCTATTGTATATACTGCACAACAGATACAAACATTCTGGCCCTGACTGGTGTGGCTAAGTTGGTTGAGCATTGTGCCACAAACTAAAAGGTCACCAGTTTGATTGCTAGTCAGGACACATGCTGGGCCAAGGCCAGCTCCCTGGTTGGGGTGTGTGGGAGAAGCAAGCCATAGGTGTTTCTTTCCTCCTCTTTCTCCCTCCCTTCCCCTCTCTCTAAAAATAAATAAACTCTTTTAAAAATATATTTAAAAATAGAAATATTCTGTGTTAAACTTTAGAAATTACATTTTTATTTATTTATTTATTCTTCTCATTAAACTTTGTTTTAATGGGTCTCAAAATTCTGTGACAGATTTTGGTCAAGTTGTTTCCATTAAAAAGTACTGATTTAAAAAACTAATAACTTAAAAACTGCCACACACACACACACACACACACACACACACACAAACACAAACCCAAATGGTCCACAAAATTCTCCTTTCCTTCTGAAGGTTTTACGATGCATTATAATCATTAACCAGTCCTTTACTATTACTCATAAATGGCCAATTGAGATAAAGAGTTCTGATACTGTTCTTCCACCACTGATTAAGACTGGGTTGGCAGGTGTTGGGGATAATACTCATTTAGCCCCCTGAGCTTTCTGGGCAGACTTGGTGACTTTCCCACCTCCAGTTGCCTTCTTGTCCACTGCTTTGATGATACCCACAGCAACTGTTTGTCTCATGTCATGGACAGCAAAGTGGCCCTGAGGAGAGTCAGAGAAGCTCTAAACACATGTGGGCTTGCCAGGAACCATATCTACAATGGCAGCATCACCAGATTTCAGAAACTTTGGACCATCTTCCAGCTTTTTTCCAGAACGACAATTAATCTTCTCCTTCATCTTAGCAAATTTGCAAGCGATATGAGCTGTGTGACAACCCAGAACAGGTGCATATCCAGCACTGATTTGGCCTGGATGGTTCAGGATGATCACCTGAGCTGTGAAGCCAGCTGCTTCCATTGGTGGGTCATTTTTGCTGTCACCAGCCACATTGCCATGATGAACATCTTTAGCAGACACGTTCCTGACGTTGAAGCCCACATTGTCCCCGGGAAGAGCTTCACTCAAAGCTTCATGATGCATTTCAACAGATTTTACTTCAGTTGTAACGTTGACTGGAGCAAAGGTGACCACCATGTCGGGTTTGAGAACGCCAGTCTCCACTCGGCCCACAGGGACAGTGCCAATGCCACCAATTTTGTAGACATCCTGGAGGGGCAGATGCTGGGGCTTGTCAGTTGGACAAGTTGGTGGCAGGATGCAATCCAGAGCTTTCAGCAGTGTGGTTCCACTGGCATTGCCATCTTTACGGGTGACTCTCCATCCCTTGAACTAAGGCATATTAGCACTTGGCTCTAGCATGTTGTCACCATTCCAACCAGAAATTGGCACAAATGCTACTGTGTCAGGGTTGTAGCCAATTTTCTTAATGTAGGTGCTGACTTCTTTAATAATTTCCTCGTATCTCTTCTGGCTGTAGGGTGGCTCAGTGGAATCCATTTTGTTAACACCAGCAATCAGCTGTTTCACACCCAGTGAGTAGGCCAGAAGCGTATACTCATGGGTCTGCCCATTCTTGGAGATAATGGGCTTCAAATTCACCATCACCAACAGCAACAATCAGGACAGCACAGTCAGCCTGAGATGTGCCTGTAATCATGTTTTTGACGAAGTCCCTGTGTCCTGGGGCATCAATGATGGTCACGTAATACTTATTGGTCTCGAATTTCCACAGGGAGATATTGATGGTGATACCATGCTCACGTTCAGCTTTCAGTTTATCCAAGACCCAGGCATACTTGAAGGAGCCCTTGCTCATCTCTGCAGCCTCCTTCTCAAAATTTTTGATGGTTCTTTTGTCGATCCCCCACATTTGTAGATCAGATGGCCAGTAGTTGTTGACTTGCGAGAATCTATGCGTCCAATGACCACGATGTTGATGTGAGTCTTTCCCTTTCCCCTTTCAGCTTGATTTAGGGGTGGTTTTCACAGCACCTGTGTTCTGGCGGCAAACCCATTGTGAAAAAGCAGAAATTACTTTTTAAAAATAAGGTTTTCATTAAAAACACACCACACAAACATGATGACAATGGCAAAATAGAAACACCATATGAATACAGCAGGAAGGGTTCTAGATACTTCATCGCAGCCCTGGCAGCATTATCCATGAGCCCAGCCCATGTCTAAGCTGGAACACACTCTGTATTAGTGTCTCAGGCATGGGGGAGGGAGGGGAGGGCTTGACTCCATCTTGAGGTGAGACTGTTATGTACTTTATATCTACATGTGGATACAGTATTTAAAATTAGGAGGCAAACACATATGTAAAGATAATACTTTACCAAATATCAGGAGATGGTTGAGGTACAGAGAACAATTAATAATTATGTTTGAAGATCATAAAACCTGCCTTATAGTTCTTTAAATTAAAAGAAATGGTACAGAAAGGAAGTATAAGGCAAAAAAAAAAAAATATTACTGATACAATCCTGAGAAATTTTCCCAATTGTCCAACATATTCTTAATACAAGTCAGAATTCAGAATGATGTGGACAGTCAAAAGCAGGTGTTAACTTCTGAAAAGGAAAGCTCTTGACAGCCTGGGTAGGTGCAGGCACCCACAATTTCACTGAAGAAGAATGCTGTTTGTTAATAACAGAATGAAGTGCAAAGCAATATAAATTAGAGGCCAAGCCTTTGCTTGAATGTTGATTTATTTCTGGAGAACAGACTGTACGTTCCTCTTTTATGAACAATTTACATTTGAAGCGTTTAATTTTTTTCACTAATGGAGGGAGGAAATGGGCTTCTGTCCCACTTGAAGTAGGTGAAGCTAAGGTATCCTCAAAATGGAGGCTAGAAGCCCTGACTGGTGATTCAGTGGATAGGTGCTGGCCTGCAAACCCAAAGGTTGCTGGTTTGATTCCTAGTCAGGGCACCTTATCAGATTGCAAGCCAAGTCTCCAGTCAGGTCCATAGCTGGAAGCAGGTGAAAGGCAACCATATATTGATGTTTCTCTCCCTTTCTTCCTCCCTACCTGCCTTTCTCTTTAAAAATAATGAATAAAATCTTTAAAAATAAAAAATGGAGGCTGGAATCAGAGGTGAGAAATGCTGGCACTTGAAGAGTTAGGCAGTTTTGCATCTGTCCAGCATCTAGAGCCAATTCACTCATTAACTCATCTGTGGCATTGGTGGCCACGTAGCCAGCAGTGCAAGACTAGGAAACTCTGAAAGGGGCAACATGCAGACTGTTATCTGGAGATGTAAGTATATGTTATGGAGGAAAATAGGTCTCATTGTGGGCACTAGGAGACATGAAGACATTTAAGATATCCTAAATCAAAATAGTGTCCTGATAGCTGCTAATGATTTGCAATCCATCAAGCTGTAGTCAAAACACATGTTCAGAATGTTTCATCATGGCATCAGTAGCAAGGGATAGCCACCAAGAAATGGAAGGAAGGGCTCATGGAGTGGTGGGTCATGAGCTGGATCATCTTGTCTTCAGTTGCCTAGTAGGGCTCTGTGGTGGTCCTGGCACCTGGCCAACCTCTCTCAGGGCCGCAGAGTGTGGAGGCAGAGGTGGTGGCAGTCACAGTCATGGTCATTCCATCTACTCTGGCTGCCAGGCTTCTCTTTAGGAAGATAATGTTTTTTATTTGTTTGTTTTTTTGTTTTCCTTTCTGTTTACATAGTCTTATCCAGGATCCTACTAATTCCACTTATTTCTTTCTTCTTAGTTTCCTCCAGTCTGAGATGGTTCCTCAGTGTTTTTCCTTGACTTTCATTATTTTGATCCTCTTAAAGAGTATCAGTTAGTTATATTGTAGAATAAAGTTTTGAATAAGAGTACCAGAGTATTAGCAACTGATTCATGAAACTCAGTAGGTCTTATCACTGGTGATATTAACCTTGATCACTTGATTAAGGTGATATCTGCTTGGTTTCTCCCCTACTTTGTAGTTAATAATGATCCCAAAAGATTTATTTTGAAACTACGCAAACTTTGTTTATCCTCAGTTTTATTGGTGGATCTTGTGTGCACCTATTAATACAGTGGTGCTTGCCTAATGGTGATATTTTCCATCTCCTGCTTCCTTATTAATTGGAAGTTAACTATAGGAATTAGTATGTTTATTTGATTATTTATATTATCATGGGCTCATGTATATTAATTTTATTCTGAAGTTTACAATACAATACAATGCATTGTCAACATAAGAGATGTCCACACCTATAAAAAATTTTCATAAGAATTTATTTCAGCCAAACTGACAATTGCTAGGAAGCAAGATCTCAAATGCTTTGGAGAATAACAGTTTTGCAGTTTCTTTTATGCATTTGATGTTTAGGAGGAAACGTAAGGAAGATTACATGAAGGGAGAAAGCAAGGCAGGGATTGAATTATGGGATAATCAAGATTATGGATTTTCTTGAGGGTGGTTACGCCTGTGAAGCTGTTCCTTCTGAGTGTTGAAAGGTGTGTTAACCTAGATGCACAAGAGCAAAGGACAGGGCTTGCTTAATGAGTTCTCACTGAAGAAGTTACAGGCCTGAGGTATGACTGCCCACCATGACCTGCTTAGTTAGGAATATGATTTCTTACAGGTTTTTGTCTACACCATCATTATTTCCTTGCTCAAGTGCTTCCAGTTTCGGCTATTAGGAGCTCAGTTTTTGAGTTCAAATGACTTGTACGTATAAATGGCTGTCATTTCTATCCCAGCATTGTCCCTGACCCTTGGAACCATTGCTTCTTTAGGGTCTGGGCAATGATTATTCAGAAGCCAGGTAAAGGAGCTATAATTGGAGAATGAATACTGGAGTCCCAAAGAAGGTAGGACAATGTGTGCAAAATAGTCAGCTCTCAGGAACTCTGCAAGAGTGAAAGGAGTAGCAAATTATCAGCTTTTCCCCTTGTGCTGCCCCAAGGAAACCCAAGGGCGTAGGACCATGTGCCTGGGTCCTTATCATGCCCACTCTGAGATACCCTGTACCTTCAGGATTATCAGATGGATTTAGAAATATCAGAGTTATGCCATATGAAGACCATATCCTTTCTTCCTAGTGGGTAAGTAGTTAGTAAATATTTATGGAGTGACACCTCGTGTCCTGTCCCCCTACCCATGTGGTGCAAAATTTGCGTGTGTCAAGATTCTCCACAAATGATACTCAGCATTCATGCCAATTTACCTTTCGTTATTGCCTGTCCTCCTCACCATATTTTTTCTTTTATTATTATAGAAAATTTCAAGCATATAGGAAAGAGAGGAAAGGAAATGAACTGTCAGGTACCTACTACCTAGCTTTAATATTTCTGAATGTTTTGATTTCATTTATTTTTGCATTTTCAGGGTGGGTTGGCCTATTTGAAAATAAATCACAGACATTAAAGTCAAAGGAGGGATTGAAATAAACTGCAAATGTAATGACAATACCTCAATTTCCTTTGTATTCCCTTCATATGTCCAGAACTATGCCTGAAAATAGCAAGTGCTCAGGAAAGACTGGTTGAATTGAGAAGAGGAGAAGTAAAATTGTGAAAACATCATTTTGAACTAACTCTAGGGTAGACTTCTATAAAAGAAAAGGGTGGTGAGTCTTGTCCTAAAATAACTTCTTTCAGGTTACCTGACCTTTTCTCTACAGCCACAGTTCCC
Organism: Noctilio leporinus; assembly: GCA_004026585.1. Lineage (NCBI taxonomy): Eukaryota > Metazoa > Chordata > Mammalia > Chiroptera > Noctilionidae > Noctilio > Noctilio leporinus. The sequence goes on along the minus strand of PVIW01016457.1, from coordinate 1,264 downwards.
TTGACTTCAAGACAGCATCGATTATAAAAGAAAACCATCTTCAGAGAGTTCAGGGTCTCTCAGTTTTTAAAATATTATTATAAATAAATCTATTCTGATAACATTTTCTCTAAACACCAACCAAGAGTTCTACTTGCCCTAAAAAGTACTTTCGTTTAAAAAAAAAAAAAACTTTAAAAAGTCCTTATGTTTAAATTTTTTTTTAATTAAAAAATTTTGTTTAAAAAACACTATTTATTTGTTTTTTTTAAGGAGAGGGGAAGGGAGAGAGGCAGAGCAGGAGAGAAACATCCGTGTATGGTTGCCTTTCACCTGCCTTCAGCCTGGACCTGGCTGGAGGCCTGGCTTGCAACGTGAAAAGTTCTTATTTTTTAATTATAAAAATAATATACACTTATTGAAAGAAAGTTAGGAAGTTACAGAGAAATAGAAAATAAAAACCACCTGTATTTCAGAGTGTAACTACAGAGATAACATTATCTTTTTTTTTTTTTTTTAATTTTATTGTTGTTGTATTACATCCATCCCCTTTTTGCTCCCCTCTGTACCCCTCCCCACCCACCCATTCCCCCCAAAGTCAATCCCACCTGTTGTCCATGTCCAGGGTTCCTTTATACTAGGTTCTTGTCTAAACTGCTCCCCTTCCTTGCCTCTGCCTCCCCCCTCCCCCAAACCCCCTTCCCCCTGACCGCTGAAGGCCTATTCACTGCATTCATATATTTGGTTCTGTTTTGCTTGTTGCTAGTTTTGTTCATTATTGTCCCATAATGGGTGAGATCATATGATATTTGTCCTTCACTGACTGGCTTATTTCACTAAGCATAATACTCTCCAGTTCCATCCATGTTGTTGCAAAGGGTACAAGTTCCTTCTTTCTTTCTGCTATATAGAATTCCATTGTGTAAGTGTACCAAAGTTTTTTGATCCAATCATCCCCTGACAGGCACTTAGGCTGTTTTCAGCACTTGGCTATTGTAAATAGTGCTGCTATGAACATAGGTGTACATAGGTTCTTATGAATTGGTGTTTCAGGATTCTTTGGGTAGAGTCCAAGTAGTGGAATCACTGGATCAAAAGGCAGTTCCATTTTTAGTTTTTTAAGAAAACCCCATACTGTTTTCCACAGTGGCTGCACCAGCCTACATTCCCACCAACAGTGTATGAGGGTTCCCTTTGCCCCGCATCCTCGCCAACACTTGTTGTTTGTTGATTTGCTGATGATTGCCATTCTGACAGGTGTGAGGTGGTATCTTATTGTGGTTTT
>PVIW01016456.1:0-16625 GCA_004026585.1 Noctilio leporinus | reverse complement strand
ACTAAAAATGGAACTGCCTTTTGATCCAGCAATTCCACTACTTGGACTATACCCAAAGAAGCCTGAGACACCAATTCATAAGAACCTATGTACACCTATGTTCATAGCGGCACTATTTACAATAGCCAGGTGCTGGAAACAGCCTAAGTGCCCATCAGTGGATGATTGGATCAAAAAACTGTGGTACATTTACACAATGCAATTCTATATGGCAGAAAGAAAGAAGGAACTTGTACCCTTTGCAACAACATGGATGGAACTGGAGAAAATAATGCTTAGTGAAATAAGCCAGTCAGTGAAGGACAGGTATCATATGTTCTCACCCATTACAGGACAATAATGAGCAAAACTAACAACAAGTAAAACAGAACCAAGTGTATGAATACAAGAAATAGGCCTTCAGTGGTCAGGAGGAAAGGGGTAGGGGGGACGGGGGAGGCAGAGGCAAAGAAGGGGAGCAGCTTAGACAAGAACCTAGTATAAAGGAACCATGGACATGGACAACAGGTGGGATTGACTTTGGGGGGAAAGGGTGGGTGGGGAGAGGGACAGAGGGGAGAAAAAAAGGGATGGATGTAATACAACAACAATAAAAAAAAATAAAAATAAAAAAAAAAGAAGAAAAAAGTAAGAAAATGTGGATGTATGTTACACAGAAGACATCTACCTTTCTTATTCACTGTTATAAAATATGTGCTTATTTGTGAGTGTGTAATGTATAGATTTTGTTAGCAATTTATGTTTTAAGTTGCAACCAACTTGTCATGGGTGTGTTGTGAAATCAATCAATCTTTAGGTTAGGAAAGATGCTGAGAATGAAGACCAATTTGGATGGAAGTTGCAAACTACTCAACTACATGATTCATGTACATAGGCAATATATATTCCCATATTAGCATGTAAATTAGAGGAGATTCCTTTCAACTAAATTGTGGAAATAACACTTTCCAGTTATAAAGGCCCCCAAACTGGAGATACTTGGGAAAAGGAATGAATGCTATAGTAAACTTTATTATTGAAATGTGAACCTACCTACCTAATCTCTACCTCAACAGACTCTTAAATAGTTCAAGGTTTAGTTTAGGACCACATAGAAAGTCAACCACAAGTTCAAAAAGTAGCTAGAATACTATTCTACAAAATTATTTAAATCTTAGGGATTTTCATTTTTTACCTCAACTCAGTAGACATAAAAATTTCTACTTTGGGGACCAGCTGAGCACTGCAAGTGCCATTATTTCGGAAGGCTTCAACTTGTAAAACATATGTAGAGGAAAAACAGAGTGTATTGAAAGAAGTAAGACCTGTGCACAGCCTAAATAAATAAATAAATAAATAAATCTACTATTTAAAATGGAAACTCCAAAAAGAATAAGTTGTAGTTCCAGTAGCTTAAAATAAAGTTGAGTTGTACTATTGGAGAGGGGGAGGATCAGACTCAAAAACCAAATTAATTTTTTACTAAGGGTTTGGCACTATCTCTAGGCAACTTTCACAAAACTGAGTTCTGCAATGCACCATTTCTATGATAGATTTCACAAAAACGTCATTCCAGAGTAAAATAAGTATTAAAGAAGGAAAAAACTGCTTAATCTTGCTGCAATATATCTAAAATACTATCATTTAACATGTAATAATTATGTAAGCTATTGATGTATTTTAAATTTTTTGTATTAACTGTTCAAAATCCAGTATGTACTTTAAATATGTGTAAAAATATGTATGGGTGTAAATGTATTTTTGCATGTGTTTGGTAATATTGCAATTCATATTACTTAAAAGTGTAATTCTTAAAAACAAATGAATTAATATAGGCATTTTGGAATAATGAAAATTTTGTATTAATATGATTTGAGAAGGTGACAGAAGGCAGTAATTAAATAAATAGTGAATTGTTTGGGTGTGAAAGGGAAAAAAAAAAGTACACATCGCACATCGGTGGTAACAGAAAAGACACGGGGATGTTAAGAAGAATAAAAGAAATAGTGAAGCCAAAGACTTTATATGCATGACTAATGGACATGAACTAAGTGGGGCATTGCTGGAGGGAATGGGGTACTGGATGGAGAGGAGTAAAGGGGGGAAAATTGGGACAACTGTAATAGCAAAATAAATAAAATATATTAAAAAAATAAAGAGTTAATTAAAATAAAAGACATTACCTTTTATCCTGAAAGTATCCCTGCAAAGCAAAATGCTTAAAGATATCTGGAGAAACTAAAACTTCAAAAAGCGAAAGTAATTTCCCATTGGGATGAGATGCCAGGGCTTTTCTTCCCTGGTTCACAAGGAAGCATATTTTAGAAAACAGAGCATTGGCCAAGAAACTGGAAGCCTACAGTTTGAGGCCCAGATCTTCATTTACTCTCTGTAGTAACAAAGAAAAATCCCTGAATTCTTTATTTTTTCACACATAAAGATAATTCTGTCTCTGTTTAACTTAAAGAGTTATGAAGGCTCAGACAGAACTGTGTTTTCTGAATTCTAAAGCTCCATATATAAACCCAAAGTATTATTATCCAATAGGCCAGTAATTCACAACCTTTCTGGAGCCTCCTACTGCTTTCATCACCCCCACATCAATTAACTGCCAAGTCCTATTGATTGTCCCAGCAGGGCCTTACATATTCATTAGCTCTTTTTAATCACTACTAAACTACCCTGCTTCAACTCCTCATCAAATCTCACCATGATTACTACAATAATCTAGCTGCTGCCTGCTGCTAGCCCACCTTCAGTTTCTGCCCCGGTACACCCTGGGGTGTCCTTGCTCCACTTGAAAACTTTCAACGGCTTTCCATTGCCTTTTCAATACAGTACAAACTCTGTGAACTAATAAAGCTATCTGGTTCTAGATGTTTGTCTAGTCTTGTTAAGCATACACACACACACACACCCTAAGTGAATATTTTACATACTAGGCAACTCGGTAATTTACTCTTTTCCAGCATGTACCTGTGTTTCCACAGAAACAACTTGCCCTATACCTGGAATATCTTTTCTACTCAGCTTGAAAAGTTACCTAACCTTTTAATGCCGTGCTCAAGCAACATGTTGCTTCAAAGGCTGTCCAAACTGACATACTAGCTAGACGGTAACTCTCTCTTGTAATTTATCTGTACTTCTTTTCACAAGACACTTAAGACTTCCTACTTTAAACAGTGTGGTGCTTGAAGTGGGTAGAGGTGGAAGAGGTATAAGGGGGATAAATGGTAATTGGAAAAAAATACAAAAAAAAAAAAAAAAAAAAACCTGCAAAAAAAAAGACTTCCTGCTTTATGTTATTTATGGATATGCCTTCTGGAGCTTACTAGAAGTTCTGCTGACATGAAATTTATGTTAATTTACTACACCTACAACATTGATGCTCACTGGTAACATTCTCAATAATAAAATTTGTTAAATTAACTGATAAATAAGTCCTATCACATTTAGGTAATTTTATAAAGCTTCTATTCTTTCTTCTCTCTACTGCCTATCAGAATCTTAATTGCTTAGGACAAATACCAGGGTTGTTTATTTTTAAAGAAAAGTAAACTAAACTACATATGGACCAAGCTTTCTATATATAATATTCCTTAAACTTATTGAATCTATCTCTAGAACTTTCCAAGTCCAGCAGATAGGTTCATTTGTATTTCAAAAATTAAAAAAAAAAAAAAAAAGAAAAAGAGAGAAAGAAAGAAAGAAAGAAAGAAAGGAAGAAAGAAAGAAAGGAAGAAAGAAAGAACAACATAAATCAGAAGTATTAAGATCTTTCAGATCCACTTACTGTTCAGGCATGTTTTCAGACTAAAAAAATTAGATATTAGACAAAAAATAAACAATTATAGTACTAAATTATGTAAGGGTAAAAAAATCAATTGGAGAAGGTCAATGTTTCTAACATTTATCTGTTTTGGACTCAAGCTGACAATCTGAAGAAAATGTGACAGTTTACAAGAAAACACTTACTCATTCACTGTAATCTCTAATGACTCATTCAAGGCTGACAGGTCAACCACAGAGTGATCTCTCATGTGTACTACCCATGACAATTATTGCTTCAGTAAAAATCTCCAAATTCTAATAAAGTCCAATTTGTTTTCAGGAAATAGCTGGCCTAATATTTTCATATTTTAAGAAGGCACATTTTACAAATTATTGAACTAATTTCTGGAACTAAATAAAACTGTCCAAAAATTATATCTTATAACATCAAAAATGGTACAAAATGAATGTGGAACAGAGGGTAAGGCGATATGAAAGGCCGAGTGCTAACAGGTCAGCAATTATGACAAAAGGAAAAAGACTGTGCTGACAAGCCATCCTGCCTTTCCATCCTCTTTTAGTTTGGTTTGATTTTCATCTTCAAATAACTATTAAGAGTTTCCCTATAAATTTTCAAAATCCTATTGTTGAATCTGAGAAGAGCCTTTAAAGTATTTGTCCTATAATTTACACTGGAAATAATGTTTGTCATTATATTATTTGGATAGTTGTTTAATATGGAATATATCAGGCTCCTAAAGATACTTCCCCATCACTGGTTGCCAGTGGAAGGAGACAAAGGAGAAAAATAAGAGTGCTGTGTGCTGACCCATGTGGATCAGTTGGTTGGGCATAGTTCCACAAAACAAAAGGTCACAAGTTGAATCCCAGTCAGGGTACATGTCTGGGTTGTGGGTATAGTCCCTGATCAAAGAGCACGCAAGAGGCAAACAATCGATGTTTCTCTCCCTGTTGTCCTCCCTCCCCCTCTCTTTAAGAATAAATAGAATCTTTTTTTAAAAACAGAGTGCTGTGATGGAATCTCCTTTTATTAGTAATTTCCTATTCCATAGCCAAGATCTGATCAGTCAACATAGGAAAGAGGAAGGAAGAATGAAATGAAAAGGCCCTCCTGCTAATCCTTACCCCAACTCTATATACAATCTCTCTCAATCACTGTGGTTTCTCCTGACATAACTCTCCATTAGTTTCTCACTTCATTCAGAAAACAAGTCATCAGTGGCTTAAACTTTACAGGCTTTTGTAGACAGAAGTAGAACTTTGACCATCATGTCCTCCTAATTCCAAATAATTAACAACTTATCTAAGAACATAAGCAATTTAGGAAGAATATTTGCATCTAATTCTTGAAAGAAAATATGCATCTAACAAAAAACAGCCACATAATGTCCTACACAAATTTCATTAGATTATAAATGAAGAACAGAATTGTGTAGGTTTATGAAACATGAAGAAAACAATAAAACATGAAGGAAGTTCTCTAAAGCGTACTTACTGATAATCATTATCTTTTTCTTCATAGTAATAATAAAATTCACAAAGCATTCTTATCTCAGGAAGAATAAAATGTAATAATACACCTTCATTTTTTGCTGTCTCCAAAGAATCTACGTCTCAATACTGTTAAGGTAAATGACTATCTTTAGGGAATAATCCCACACTGGCACAGGATACTCTATGACAGGACTTTCTCATCTCTCATTTCTATTATTGTATGACTACATGGCCATATCCATCCATCATTTAGAAAACACCACAAAACCCAAATTCTATTACATATAAGCCAACAGATATTTTCAATATCATACAGTCATACAGTTATTCATCTTTTATGGACAGGCAATCAAACTCAACACGACAAAATTTCAGAGAAATAGATAATGGTATTATAACTTTTCTAGTCCTAGAAGCAAAATGGACTTAACTTGTCCAAGAAATGTAAGTGAGCAATAACGTCAGTCTTTTATAATAGTTTATACTTTTAAATTAGAAAGAATATTTTTGAACTATAATAAATACTTCAAATTACTTATTTTTATTTTTAAGATAGTTCAATATAGCTTCTTGCATTTACACCACTAGGAAAATAATTGCCATATAAATCAAGTAATGTGCATAAATACATATTATAGTTAATTTTTTTTTTTTAAGCATTTTATCATTTTAGAGGGGAAGGGAGGGCGGCAGAGAGGAAGAGAAACAACGATGTATGGTTGCCTTTCACCTGCCTCCAGCTACAGACCTGGCTGGAGACCTGGTTTGCAACCTGGTTGTGTGCCCTGGCTGGGAATGGAACCAGAGACCTTTGGGTCCACAGGCCGGCACCTTTCCACGAAGCCACCAGCCAGGGCTTCACTGAGCCACCAGCCAGAGCTATTAATTCTTAATTTAATTCTTAAATCATTCAATATGAATTAATAATCAATGTTACAATCTGAACTTCACTCTTGTTAATAAGGCAGAAACAAAAATAGTTTTCCCAAAAGATTTGAGGGCACCCCCTGGTGGTGGATTCTTTGGAGAAAAAAATACAAATGGCATTGAGTAATGAAAAGAAATGGTATTACAATGAAAATATCTTTTCAAAAACTGACCAATTTCTGTTCAGTAACTCAATTATCTCAGATAATAGCCAATCTAGAAAAAATTCAAAATGTGGCCAAAGAATTTTAATAAACCTCTGAAGTTCCCTGTGAGGAAATCTGATCAGTAGCAGCTTCTAGGTAGCAAGAGTAGTAAGATGTCAGAAACAGAAGGAACCTTAGTGACACCCTAGTACAGTACATAAAAAAACTTTTGCATTGTCCAAGATGGTAAACATCAGCCAAATGTATTGACTGTGCATCTGAAACGTGGCTAATGTGACTAAGCAACTGAATTTCCTTTTTATTTCAATTTAAATAGCCATATATGACTACTGGCTTCTGTTAGGACAGTACAGATTTAGTTCTACTTGCTACTTTACTCCATTACAATGAAATAGTCACCACAGGAATCCAAAGAACATTCAAAGGTTCCCAGATATATGTATCATTGGATGGTACAAATAAATACATTAAGGGTAAAACTGCATATTTTTGTTTGGAGTCTTTTAAATACACCTAATTTTATTCAATTGTATTGGGCTATTTTTGATAACTGTAATTCATTTTAAAATGTTCAAATATTCCTACTAAAATAACTTTGAGAGATCTAAGATGGCAGAGGAAGCTACACTAACCTCCTCCCAGGACCAATCTGTAATTATAACTTAACTGTGGAGAAATCATCTAGAATAACCAACTGAACAATTGCTGGAGAGAAGCCTTACAATAATGGAGAGACAGAAGAAACTGCTTCCACACAACATTACTGGTATGAAGTATGGAGGAGACAAAACAGGGCTGGCAGGACTCCCACAGGTGGCAGCTGAAGGTCTGCAGAAATATTTCAGCTGCTGGATAGTTTCCCCTGACAAGTGTGGGGTCTAAATCCAAAGGTGGGCTGCCTAGCCTTTTTGGCCAGAGCCAAAAAGGAACCCAGATAATATCCAGCTACAGAAAGCAGCAGGATTTCTGCCTACCAGGAGGAGACAGCTGGAGTCATGGAGAGCTTCTTAAAAAGCTATTGCTTTTTAAGGACAGGCAGCTGACCAATATTTCTCTCCCTCCCTTTCTCCTTCCCATCCCCTTTCTAGAAATAAATAAAATCATTAAAAATACATTATTAAAAAAAAAAAAAAAGGTATTGTGCAAAATTAATTTGCACCCACTTATCCTAGGCTCCACCAGGAGGGCAGAGTACACTAGAGATGCTTGAGGAACATCTGGGGATGGTGACTCTGGAAAGATAACGCAGGAAGCCATCCACAGGATCCCTGTGATTAGTAATCCCCCATACTGCAAAAGCCATCTTGCTCAGGCAGACCACTCCCTTCAAGTGGCATCAACCTTGAGGGGAAGCAAAAGCCCTGCCCACAGGAATTACTCAGCCCCTCCCTATGCTGATTAAGCCTGACTGCTGATTACAGATTCACTAGATTAACAACTGAAAGAGAAAGCCATAGACATGGATCTCTAGTAGTCTTGAATAGACTATGTAAACCCAGAGGTGGAACCAGAAAGAAAAGACAGTGGTAAACAGTGGATACTACTGAGACAAGTTCCACCAGTCCTTTTCATGATTTTGCATTATTTTCCTCTTGCATAGCTTTTCAACATTAATTTTTTGTCCTTCAAGTTTATACACATAAAGTCACTAGTTTTTAATTATAGTTTATTTCAAATCATAAATTTTGCTCCTCCCTTCTCTTACTCCATTTTACCTTTTTTCCTTTCCCTATTTTCATTTTAAATTCTATTTTCTCTCTTGCTACTTGTTTCCATTCTGCATTCTTATTATTTCTCCCCTCTTCAGCCTCTCAAAACCATTCTTCTTGTTGTCTGTCATCTCACATTCTTTTTCCTGTTCTTAAAATATCCCTATTCTTTCTCCAACTTGATCGATCTTTGCTCATTGGTTGGGGATACAGTGGTCATTGTTGCATTTCTTTAATTTTATTCCTAGGTCTTCACTGTTTTAGTATTTCAAATCTGAAATTTTATCACTCCCCTCTCCTAGTCCATTTTACTTTCCTTCTGCCCTTTTTCTCTCTCTTCCTCTTATAAGTTTTTCCCTTTCTTAGCCTGGTTTTCATTCCTTACTCTTAGTATTCCTCTCCCTCTCTCATCTCAAAACCACTTCTTTTTCCTCTACATAGCTCTTAAGCTTTTATTTATTTATTTTTTTCCCTTTTATTCCCATCCTGCCTATATTTAATCTTTGCTACTTGGTTGTCAATAGTGCTGTAGATCTTTCCCTCCAATTTAATTTGTACTTTTTTCTTTTCTTTTTCATCTTTTTCTTTCTGTCTCTCTCTCTCACTATATATAAATATATATTTAATTTCTTTTTAAACCTAATACTACATGCTTCCCTTCTCTTACTTCATTCCACCTGCTTCCCTACACTTTTTATTTACATAAATTTTGCTTTTTCTCATCACCTTGTGCCTATTCACTACTTTTATTATTGCTCCTTCCTCTACCCTCTCAAATATCATTTTATTTCAGTTAGACATCTCATATTTGCTTTTCCTTTCTTAGAATAGTCTTAGTCTCTTTACATCTTTATTAATACTGGCACATTTGCTATTGATAGTGTGACTGTAGGTAGGGATTATTTTTGCAGGCATGGGTTTCCTTCCTGGGCTGTTTGGTTTTCTTCTGGCAGGATCTATACAACAGCATACAAGACATGCTGGGTGGAGTGACTCTCAGTCAGCAAGCCAGAGGAAAGGACATCCCAAGTAATGAAAAGCAAAAGCCTCCAACTAAAATTACCTAACAACTCTCATTTAAAATGGAAGGCATAATAGTTTTCAGGGGAAGAAAAGACTTAAATATATCTCCACCAAAGCAACACTCCAATAGGTGGTAAAGAGACTTCTTCAAGAAGATTAAGAAAAAGAGAGAAAAACACAGGTACAAAGAGAAAAAAATGGCAATGACAAAGTACCTATCAATAATAACCTTAAATAGAAGTAGATTAAATGTTCCATAAAAAGACATAGGGTGTAGCTGGAGGCAGGTGAAAGGCAACCATACATTGATGCTTCTCTCCCTTTCTTCCTGCCACCCTGCCTTTCTCTCTGAAAATAGTGAATAAAATCTTTTAATAAATAAATAAGTAACATCTTTAAAAAAAAAGAAAGAAAAAGGAAACAACATGTACCCCCATATAACACAGTTGTTAGGTTCCTAAAAATTGCCCTGTTATGTGAATCTGTATTCTATGACAGACAGAACTAGTACAAAAAAAGGGGGTTAGGTTCCAAATTTTTTTAAAACATACTAGTATATTTTTATAATTAAGATAAATATCTTTATTAAAGCAATTTTTACAAAAAGTAAAACATAATAATATGTATTAAATTATGTTTTCTTCATCATCATGACTAAGCACCATTAAGTGAGGGTTTCTTTTTCATAAAATATCTTCATTCTCTGAAATTTCTTCAGCATTATCTTGATTTCTGTACTTTCTAAAAAATATATTATTTTAAATTGCTTACTTTTAGCTGAGAGATCTTTATAAATTTCATTAACTGCAAATAAGCTATCTTTTGCTCTTAAAATCTCTTATTATAGTCTGTGTTAAGGGATTTCTTTAATTTTGAATGAGATATATTTTGCTCCTAAAAGCTCTTATTATGTTCCATATTGTTCGGGACTTCCCTAATTTTGAATGAGATGTTTGGGTTTTTTTTTGCTTTTAAAAGCTCTTATTAGGCTCTGTGTTGTTTGGGGATTTCTCTAATTCTCAAACTATGTTAGAGTGAAAGCATGTTCTAGGATGCCATGTTATACAATGGTTTACCCCAATTATCAAACTGTGCTAGAGCAAAACCATGCTATACAGGGATTACCTGTACATTCTTCTCAAATGCACATTGTCAAAGATAGATGATATGGTAGGACACAAAACAAGCCTCAACAAATTCAAGAAAACTGAACCCATGTCAAGCATCTTCTCAAATGACAAAGGCTTCAAACTAGAAATCAAGGTAAAGAAAAAAAACTCAAAAATGTTCAAATTCATGGAGACAGAAAAGCATGCCATTAAATATTGAATAGGCTAACAATGAGCTCAATTAAGAAGTCAAACTTTCTGGAAGTAAATGAAAATGAACACACAACTGCCAAAAACCTATGGCACACAGCAAAGGCAATCCTGAGAGTGAAGTTCATAACAATACAAGCCTATCTAAAACAGATAGAAAAATTTCTAGTAAACAACCTTACCTTATATCTACAAGAAACAGAGGAACAACAAAGCCCAGAGTGAGTAGAAGGAAGGAAATAATCAAGGTCAGGGCAGAATTAAATAGAGAGTAAAAGAAAAATTCAAAGGATCATAAAGCAGGAGCTGTTTTTTTTTAAAGATAAACAAAATCAACAAGCCTTAAACAAGACTCATTCAAAAGAAAAAAGAAAGGACCCAAATAAAATCAGATTCTAAAGAGAAATCACAACCAATAACACAGAAATACAAAGTACTATAAGAAATTACTATGAACAACTATATGACAAGAACTTTGACAAGATGGGTGAAATAAACAAATTTCTGGAAACATACAATCTTTTCAAACTGAATAAAAAAGGATCAGAAAGCCTGAATAGACTGATAACAGCTAGTGAAATTGAGGTGAATTTTATCAAGCATTTAGGGAAGAACTAACTCCTACACTTGTCAAATTATTCTGAAAATTTAAAGAAGAGGGAAGACTCCGAAACGTTCCTCAAGGCTAGTAGGTATTATCCTAATTCAAAAACCAGGTCAAGACAAAATAAAGAAAGAAACCGACAGGCCAATATCACTCAAGAACTTTGATACTTAAATCCTCAACAAAACATTGGCAAGCCAGATCCAGCAATACATTAAGCACATCCTACAACATGATAAAGTAGGACTCATCCCAGGGATATAAGGATAATATAGCATTCACAAGTCAATAAATATAATACATCACCATAAACAAAATGAAAGAAAAATATCACATGATTATGTCAATAGATGCTGAAAAAGTATGTGATAAAGTACATCACCCATTTATAATAAAAAATGTTCATCAAAATGGGAATAAAGAAAGCATATCTCAATATAATAAAGGCCATATATGAGAAACCTGCAGCCAACATCATATTCAATTGGCAAAAACTAAAAGCTTTCCCCCTAAGATCAGTAACAAGACAAGGGTGTCCACTTACTCCACCTCTATTCAACACTGTTTTGGAAGTTCTAGCCACAGCAATCAGACAAGAAAAAGAAATAAAAGGGTCAAAATTAGAAAGAAGGAAGTAAAATTGTCTTTATTTGTAAATGACATGGTAGTGTATTCAGAAAACCCTATGGGCTCCAGCAAAATACTTGACCTAATAAGTGAATTTGGCAAAATAGCGGGATACAAAGTGAATATTCAGAAATTAAAGAAATTTTTATACACCATCGAGTATAAGATAGATAAACAAACTAGGGGGAAAATTCCCTTTACTATAGCAACAACAGAAACAAAGTACCTAGGAACAAACTTCACCAAGGGGGTAAAGGCCTGTACTCAGAAAACTAGAGAACACTAAAAAAAAAGAAAGAAAAAAAAATTAAGAAGATAAATATATGGAAGCATATACCCTATTAACTGGAAGAATTAACATCATTAAAGTGTAGATACTAGCCTGGCTGGTAGCACAGTGGATAAGGCGCCAGCCTGAGAATCCAAAGGTCGCAGGTTCGATTCCCCAGCCAGGGCACATAACAAGGTTGCAAACCAGGTCTCCAGTCAGGTCTGTGGCTGGAGGCAGGTGAAAAGCAACCATACGTTGATGTCTCTCTCCCTCTCTGCCTCTCTCCCTCCCCCTCTTTCTAAAAATAATGAAATAAAATCTTTTAATAAATAAATAAATAAAGTATAGATACTACCCAAAGCAATCTACAGATCCAATGCAACCCCTATTAAAATACTAATGAAATATTTCACAAGTATATAAGAAATATTTCTAAATTTATGTGGAACTAAAAACAATCCTGAATAGCCTCAGTAATATTGAGAAAGAAGAACAAAGTAGAAGGGATCAAAATACTTGATATCAAAGCACAGCCACTGTTACCAAAACAGTCTAGTACCAGCAAAAGAACAGACACATAAATCAATGGAACAAAACAAAGAGCCCGTAAATAAACCCATGTCTCTGTGGTCAATTAACATCTGACAAAGGGAGCAGGAAACTAAAATGAAGCAAAGATAGCCTCTTAAATAAATGATATTGGGAGATCTGGATAGGTACATGCAAAAGAATGAAACTAGACCAGCAACCTAATACCATATACCAAAACAAACTCAAGAGGGATAAAGGCTTAAATGTAAACCATGACACAATTAAAGTCCTAGAGGAAAACACAGGCAGTACAATTTCATATATCCATGCAGCAATATTTTCACTCATGTATCTACTACAGCAGAGGAAATAAAGGAAAGAATAAACAAACGGGACTACATCAAACTAAAGAGCTTTTGCCAGGCAAAAGAAATGAAAAGGTAGACTTCCGGCCAACATGGAGACAATAGGTAGACAAATTGGGAATCCCTCCACAACTAAGAAGGAATACAGTGACCTGAAAACTGATCACAACCTTAAGTCCCAGATAACAGAGATGTATGGAAGTCCAACAAATAAAAGTAGAAAGAAGAAATACTCCTCCAGACAGGTAGGAGGGGCGAAGAAGATGTGATGTGGCAGCAGCAGTGCAGGAGCAGTGCACCAGCCATGGCCAGCCAGGAGAAACTGCAGTCACACATTTAAAAAGGTAGGGAGGGACACCTGGGGAGCACTCACAGCACCAGACAAGACCACACAGCTCATGGTTCCAGGTCTGGTGAAGATAAAAGTTCAATGCTCCTGACTGAAAACTAGTGGGAGTTGGGGTGAAAGAAACTGCATGTCTCTCAGCAGATTTCGAGAGCCCTCACAGTCCTAGAACTTCCACAGACCCACCAACTCTGGGAAGCACAGCTAGGGCAACAGGCAGAGAGGAGCTAGTCTCATACAGGATGTTGGACAAGTGTATGGAAAAGGAGTCAAGGTCTAAGCAAGTGGCATTATTACCTCTCAGACCCCTTCCCCACATAACAGCACCACAACACAGTGAAACAGGTCACACCACACTGACAAATCCCTAAGGCTTCGCCTAGTACAACAAAACAGGTGCTAGATCTCTACCTAAGACACAGAGGCAAACACAGGAGCCTGTCAAGCTGAAGAGACAGAGAAGTATTACCTAAAAGAGGAAACAGATGAAGGTTCCAGCTGGAGAACTATGCGATGAGGAGACAGCCAACCTAACAGATGCAGAGTTCAAAATATTGTCTGTGATACAATGCTCACAGACTTGACAGATATGCTTGAGTACAGGAAGTGCATAAAGGAAGAAAAGAAGGCTAAGTAAGCATAATGAAAGAAAATCTACATGAAACCAATAGTGAAGGGAAGGAGGCTAGGGCTCAAATCAACGATTTGGAACATAAGGAAGAAATAAACAAACATTACAGAAAGAAGAAACAATTTTTTTAATGAGAAAGGGAATAGGAACCTCTCAGACAACTTTAAAGGTGACAACATCCGAATAATAGGGGTGCCAGAAGGAGAAGAGGAACAGCAAGAAATTGAAAACTTAAGTGAAAAAATAATTAAGGAAAACTTCTCTAATTTGATGAGGGAAATAGACATACAAGTCCAGGAAGCACAGAGTCCCAAAAAGCTAGATCCAAACAGGAACACACCAAGTTACATCCTAATTAAAATGCCAAGATTTAAAGACAGAGAATCTGAAAATCAGCATGAGAAGAGTTACCTACAAAGGGGTTCTCGTAAGACTATCAGCTGATTTTTTCAAAGGTAACTTTGCAAGCAAGAAGGGAATGGCAAGAAGTATTCAAAGCATTAGAAGCAAGGACCTGCAACCAAGATTATTCTACACAGCACAGCTATCATTTAGAATGGAAGAGCAGATAAAGTGCTTCACAGACAAGGTAAAGTTAAATGAATTCATCACCACCAAAACATTATTATATGAAATGTTAAGGGGATTTATTTAAGTAAAAGAGGATCAAAACTATGAACATTAGGGAGAACCAAGATCGTGGAGGAGTATGTGGAGCTTTACCAATCTCTTCTCAAGACCAATCTGGAATTATAACTTAATTAGGGAGAAACCATCCAGAATAACCAACAGAACACCAGTTGGAAAGAAGCCTTATAACCAGGTAAGAGGCCCCTTCATCACAACGCGACTGGTAGGAAGTTCAGACTGAGAAACATCTCAGCAGCCAGGGGTTCCACCTAAGAAGGGTGGGCTCTAAACCTCTAGCTGGGCTTCCCAGCCTAGAACAACAAAGCTGAGAGTAAAACAGCATCTAGCTGTTCAAAGCAAAAAGCCTCCAGGTTTAGTAAGCTTGAAAGAGAGACAAGAGTTCATAAAGCGATCCAGCACGAACATACATTTGCACCCACTTACCATAGTCTCCAGAAGAGGGAAAACACAGTGGACTAGAGACATTGAAGGAGAGTCTGGCGCAGTAGCTTTGAAGGGAGAAATGAGGGAGCAGCCCACCAGGTCCCATTGCTGACCCATCCCCCATACAGCAGGCAAACCACTCTTCTCCAAATGGTGGTAGTCTGAGGGTAAGCCATAGCCCCACCCACAGGAATTAATCTGCCCTACCCAGCAGTCCCTAAACCTGATGACCCTAAACCTGAGGGATGATCAAAGATTAACTGGATTAACAACTCCAGGAGCCTGACGAAGATAGCAAGAGACTGACAAAGATAGTGGATCTCTGGTAGTCTCCTACAGACTAACAGACTAGGACACAAGCTGATGTCATTAGGGAGAGATCCAGAAAGTAAAGAAAGTGCACCTCCGCACCATAAAAGTCACACCACAAAGACAGGACCAATCTAAGAAGTAGAAACAAACATGAGTCCTCTAAAATGTAGAGAAAAAGAAACCAAGCCCTCATCAAAAGGAAAGGAAGAATCTCCAAAAAGAGTGCTAAATGAAATACAGGCAAGCAAACTGTCAGACATGGAACTCAAAATAATGATTACAGAGAAGCTCAATAAGCTCAGTGAATTCAAAGAAAACTAGAAACATCTCCAGGGGAACCTACAAGGAACTTACTGAAAACTACACCAGCATTATAAAGAACATAGAAACTATCAATAGAAGCAAGGAGAAAATGAATACAATTTCTGAATTGAAGAACACAGGAGAAGGAATCAAAAGCAGACTAGAGAAAGCAGAGGATCTGGTAAGTGAGCTGGAAGACAACATGAAATATAATGATATCTGAAACACAGGGAAATCAGAAGAAGCAAAGCAAGAGGTAGAAAACCTGTTTGAAAAAGTAATGACAGAAAACTTCCCTAAATTGAGGAGAGAAAAAGTCATTCAAGTTCAGGAAGCATAGAGGGTTCCAAGGAAGATGAAACCAAACAGGCCCACTCCAAGACACATCATAATTAAAATAGTAAATTTCAAAGACAGAGAATCCTAAAAGTAGAAAAAGAGAAACAGCTAATACCATACAAGGGGGCTCTGATAAGGTTAACAGCTGACTGCTCCACAGAAACATTACAGGCCAGAAGGAAATGGCAAAAAATATCCCAAGCAATGAAAAATAAAAGGCCTACCCAGCAAGTCTCTAATTCAAAATGGAGGATGAAATGAGGAGTTTCCCAGACAAAAGAATACATATTCACCAAACCAGCTCTGCAAGAGATACTGGAGGGTCTGCTTTAAGAAGATGAAGAAACAATGCCCTGGCTGGTGGCACAGTGGATAAGGCACTGGCCTGTGAACCCAATGGTCACTGGTTCAATTTCTAGCCAGAGCACATGACCAGGTTGCAAGCCAGGTCTC
Source organism: Noctilio leporinus (assembly GCA_004026585.1). Lineage (NCBI taxonomy): Eukaryota > Metazoa > Chordata > Mammalia > Chiroptera > Noctilionidae > Noctilio > Noctilio leporinus. The sequence continues at coordinate 359 of PVIW01016456.1, read as the reverse complement.
CAACCAGGTCCGGAGCTGGAGGCAGATGAAAGGCAACCATACACTGATGTCTCAACAAGAGAGAAACAGAGCTACAGGCCAATATCTCTGATGAACATAGATGCTAACATTCTCAACAAAATATTGGACAATCGAATTCAGCAGTATATTACAAAGACCATACACCATGATCAAGTGGGCTTCATCCCAGGGATGCAAGGATGGTACAACATTCGTAAATCAATCAATGTAATACACCACATCAACAAACTGAAAGATAAAAACCATATGATCATATCAATAGATGCTGAAAAAGCATTTGATAAAGTGCAGCAACCATTTATGATAAAAACCCTCAGCAAAATGGGAATAGAGGGAGC
>PVIW01016455.1:0-16633 GCA_004026585.1 Noctilio leporinus | reverse complement strand
AGGAACATCCAATGGAGTGAAAACAGTCTCTTCAACAAATGGTGTTGGGAGAACTGGACAGCAACATGCAAAAAGATAAAACTAGACCACCAACTTACACCATACACCAAAATAAACTCAAGATGGATAAAGGATTTAAACATAAGCAGTGCCACCATAAAGGTCCTGGAGAAAAATATAGGCAGTAAACTTTTGGATACCCTATGCAGAAATATGTTTACTGATACTTCACCAAGGGCAAAGGAAATCAAAGAACAAATCAACAAATGGGACTATATCAAATTGAAAAGTTTCTGTTCAGCTAAAGAAAATATCAGCAAAATTCAAAGGGAACCAACTGTATGGGAACACATAATTGCCAATGATACCTCAGACAAGGGTCTGATCTCCAAAATATATAAAGAACTAATGCGACTCAACACCAGGGAGACAGACAGCCCAATGACAAAATGGGCAAAGGACCTGAACAGACAACTGACTGAGGAGGATATACAAAGGACCCAGAGGCATATGAAAGAATGCTCAACATCACTAGTCATCAGAGAGATGCAAATTAAAACCACAATAAGATACCACCTCACACCTGTCAGAATGGCAATCATCAAGGAATTAACAGACAACAAGTGGTGAGGATGCGGGGCAAAGGGAACCCTCATACACTGTTGGTGGGAATGTAGGCTGGTGCAGCCACTGTGGAAAACAGTATGGGGTTTCCTTAAAAAACTGAAAATGGAACTGCCTTTTGATCTAGCAATTCCACTACTTGGACTATACCCAAAGAATCCTGAAACACCAATTCATAAGAACCTATGTACTCCTATGTTCATAGCAGCACTATTTACAATAGCCAAATGCTGGAAACAGCCTAAGTGCCCATCAGTGGATGACTGGATCAAAAAACTTTGGTACATTTACACAATGGAATTCTATATAGCAGAAAGAAGAAAGGAACTTGTACCCTTTGCAACAACATGGATGGAACTGGAGAGTATTATGCTTAGTGAAATAAGCCAGTCAGTGAAGGACACATATCATATGATCTTGCCCATTACAGGACAATAATGAACAAAACTAACAAAAAGCAAAACAGAACCAAATATATGAATACAGTGAATAGGCCTTCAGTGGTCAGGGGGAAAGAGGTTGGGGTGAGGGGGGAGGCAGAGGCAAGAAAGGGGAGCAGCTTAGACAAGACCCTAGTATAAAGGAACCATGGACATGGACAACAGGTGGGATTGACTTTGGGGGGAATGGGGGAGTGGGGAGGGGGACAGAGGGTAGCAAAAATGGGATGGATGTAATACAACAACAATAAAATTTTTAAAAAAGAGAGAAAAAAAAACAAATGAAGGCACAAAAGGGAACAGGATGACGGATTTTCTGTCTTAAAGAGTATAAAGTGGAGTCTGGGAAAATTAATTTAAATTAATTACTTCGGTCGCTCCAAAAAGATTTTATTAAAAATTACCATTTGAATAGTAAAAAAAACAGGAAAAAAAAAAGAAAAAAAAAATGCGCAAAGGACCTGAATAGACGCTTCTCCAAGGAGGACATACACGTGGCCAATAGACATATAAAAAGATGCTCAATGTTACCAACCATCAGAAAAATTAAAACCACAATAGGATATCATCTCACACCTGTCAGAGTGTTTATCATCAATAAGTCAGTAAACAAGTGCTGATGAGGATGTAGAGAAAAGGGAACCCTTTTGCATTATTAGTGGGAATGCATATTGGTGCAGATACTGTGGAAAGCAGAAAGACACTGTGGAAAGTATGGAGATACCTGAAAAAGTTAAAAATGAATCTACTTTTTGACCTAGCAACCTGAGGAAATCCAAAACACTAATTCAAAAGAACATACACACCCCTAAGTTGATTGCAGTATTACTTACAATCTCTGAGGTATGGAAGAAGCCCAAATGTCCATCTGTAGATGAGTAGGTAGTACAACTGTGGGACATTTACACAATGGAATACTTCTGAGCCATAAAAAAAGAAGAAAATTTTACCCTTTGTGACAATATGGATGGACCTGGAAAGCATGATGCCAAATGAAATACGCCAGTCAGAGAAAGAAAAATACTGTATGATGCCAGTTATATGTGGAATCTAATGAACAAATTGAACTAACCAGGAAAACAGAGACAGACTCATAGATAGCAGGCTGTCAGCTCTGGATAGGAGGGTTTTGGGGGTCGATGGACGGAGCCAAAAAGAAAAGAACTCACAGATAAGGACAAAGTGTGATGTTGCAGTAGGGAGGAGGTATTAGGTGTTAAGTGTTAATGAAAAAAATACAATAAAAATTATATTAAAAAAAAGACAACCTGCTGAATGGGAAAACATGTCTCTAGATATATCTGATAAGGTGTTAATATCCAAAAGGTATAAAAAACTTATAAAACTCTACACCAAACAAACAAATGAAATATACTATTTTACTTTAATTACCTCTTTAAAGGTTCAGTCTCCAAATACGATCGCATTCTACTGTACTGGGTGTTAGGACCTAAACATGAATTGTGGGTATACAATTCAGCCTATAACTTTCTAAGGCCTTTTGTCAATGGTTCTCTGGAGCCTATGGCCAAGGCGCCAAGGCTGTGGCAATAGCAAGCTCTACTCTACTTAATGCTCATACAAAGCATTATATACTCCTATATATAATTTGAGTTTTATCTTTTTCTTAATGTACTAAACATTTTTTTTTTAGTATAGGAAGGTCCAAAATTTTATTCCTTCAGAATTAGGTGGTTTTGTCCATTTTGGTTTTGTAGAATTAACTAATAATGCTTTGTTATAGATGTTGACAAAACAAGTAATACCAGACCTATACCCAGACTTGAGATAATTCTCAAGGTTGACAGTGTAAACTCTTAACAGGACTTCTCAGGGTGGAGCCCTTTGGCTGGAAACTGTGCCAGGAAGGAGAGGATCCAGATTTGAAACCCAGGATTGATGTTAGGGTCACTGCCCCAAAAGCTATCTCTGTGAGCCTTTTAATTATTTAACAAAACCTGTTGCTGATACTGGTTTCTAAACCCTTTTAAATACCTTTAACAAACAGCAGCACTGCCCTGGCCAGTGAGGCTGGACAAAGCTGGTTGGAGCTTTGTCCTGTAACAGGAAAGTTGTGGGTTCAATTCCTGGTCAGGGTACATAACTAGGTTGCAGGTTCCATCACTGGCCCAGATATGGATGAGAGGCAATCAATCAGGCTCCTCTCACATCGATGTTTCTCTCTCTCCCTTCTTCTCTCTCTAAAAAGCAATGAAGAAATGTCCTCAGATAAAGATTAAGGAAAACAAAAACAAAAACAGCACCACCAAGTGATTCTTAAGGCACCCATTTAATAATCTGTTATTTTGCTGAGCAACAGTATATATGTAGAAAGCACATTTCCTACTATCCTGTTAAGCACTGGGAATGACTTAGGACTCAGCTATGCTCACCATCAGACAGATTTGTTTCATAATGGCAGAAATACAAATGCATTTGTGTATAGGGCCTTGAGGTCTTTGAAAGAAAAGTGGCTTTATTTATATTCGTTATAATCATTATATGCTGGAATTATTTTCTCAGTAGGTGATGTCTCTTGTGCCCATATTTATAAAGCAAGGGAGAAGGCATTTAATGAATTTCAAATATGCGTTTAACTGTAAAACACATCTCTCTTAGTATATTCACATGTAAATAGCCCTTTTACTTATTCTCTTTGGTGACCTCTCTTCTTTTGAGCATAGGCCACAATTTGTTATTGTTTTCCATTTCCAAATAGGAGGCTGAATGATAATAATGAAAGATTATGCAAAAAATCCATGTTTAAAATAATGTGGATATGCCACTTGTGTTGCTGGATAATTATAGTAATTTGGCTATTATACTATATGGAGTCAGGAGTTAGTTACCAGAGGACAGAGTGATAGGGGTGATTCAGGGAATTTTCATCCCATCAGGCTGTTTGATCCTGCTGACTTTTCTCTTGAAAATCAATTGCTGGCAAATGAATACTCTGAATTTCCCCCTGATTAAATTGGCTGTCTGTGGACTGTACCCACTGCATTGGGGTCACTGTGAGTTCTGTGTCTGTTTACACAGTGTTTGTGAGACTCTTAAAATACCATGGACCTACCTAATTTAATCTGAGCAAAGCAACTAAGGAAGCAATTACAAAAAATCATAGTCTTTGCACATGGCAACAAACAAAGAAAAATGTATTAATTCTAAGACCAGCATGAGGCCAGTTAGTTTGCTACTGGATCACAAACCTTTTCTACACTGCAAATCCCTCTAGTTTTTGGCATTTCACATTTTATTTAATACTTCGTGAAGTAGAAGTCTTCTTTTGGAGAATTGCAAAATGGGGTGAAAAGGTGCAAGGAATCAAGTATGAAGTCCAGAGTCAGTTTGGTGTTTAGGGATTGGCTAACTGAATATAGTCCACTTCTGGTCAAGTGGAACATGTACAGAGACACAAAAGTTAGATCTAAGTTTTCATTTGCTGATCTGGCACCCTAAGGCAAGCAGCTCTATATTGGGCCTAGAAGGTTATTTCAAAATAAATACATATTTAATATAATTTCTATATATACACACGTACATATTTTTCACAAATCTAGCTAAGCAAAAATATTTATAATAAGTGTGGGAAAATATTCAGCTTCCATAAAACGGAAATGCACATTATAGTCCAAGATCTCTTTCTTCCTCTTTTTGCCTACTAACTTATAAATATGTGCATTATTAAGATAGCTCTGGGCCACAGGTATCTTAGTTCAGAGTTTCTGGCAGCTATGAAGGTTCATAGCTGATTCAACACTCTGGAATACAATTTAGAAATGGTTATCAGAACCCATTAAGTGTTCATACTCTTTTACTTCAATTGTACCAAATCTGAGCAAATAAATGTAAACTTGTAAAAAAATATTCAAGAAGATTCGCTAAGCTTAATCTTAACACTAAAATGAACAAATAAAAAGTATCCAAATAAGTAAATTGAAAAATCTAAAATTTTCCACAAGAGAAGCACAGCTGAATTTGTGAGTGTCCATGGGACAGCTTTTAAAAATGTTAACACCCTGACTGGTGGCACAGTGGGTAAGGTGCTGGCCTGGGAACCTAAAGGTCGTTGGGTCGATTCCCAGCCAGGGTATATAACTAGGGTGCAAGCCAGGTCTCCAGCCAGGTCCTTAGCTGGAGGCAGGTGAAAGGCAACCATGCATTGATGTCTCTCTTCCTCTCTGCCTCTCTTCCTTCCCCTTTCTCTAAAAATAATAAATAAAATCTTTTAAAAGAAAGTTACCAATCTTACTATATACAATCTTATGTAAATAAAAAACAGTCCATGCAAAATTGAAATACAAATAAAACTACCTAAGAAACATGTGCTGTGAAGAGTACTAGGAGGAAATGATTTAAGACAGCAAAATTGATTGAGTCACTTCTGGTTTTTTTTTTTTTTAATTTAAAAACAACTTTAAATTTACAGAAAAGGTACAGGTACTTTTTTTCTTCCTAAACCATTTGAAAATAAATTGCCAAGTCACTAATGAATACTTTAGTGTTTCCTACAGAGGGACATTCTGCTTTACAACCTCAAACGTCCATCAAAATCAAAGAATTAACTTGAATATGCCACTATCATCTAATCCATAGACCTTGTTCAGGTTTCCCAAATTGTCCTAATAATGTCTTTCTTAGCAGAAAGGTAGAGTCCAAAATGACAAACTGTATCTGGTCATTTATATTGTCTTTCATTTTGGAACAGTTCCTCACCCTTTCCCTAACTTTCATGACCTAATCACTTTGAAGATTATATGCTCATATTTTTTCATAATGTACTTTTCTTTGTGTTTGTCTGATGTGTTTTCATGTTGAGATTCATGTTATGCAAATTTGGCAGAACTACTATAGAAGGGACTGGGTTCTCATCATGTCCTGTGTGGTGTTACACATTTTTAATCTGTCCCATTACTAATGATAGGTGTCACTTTGATCACTTAACTAAAGTGGCTCTTGTAGGTAAAAATAAAAGTTATATAACTGATTCCAGTCTGTGCAGGGATCTGTAACCAATTTCTTTATTCTTGACCTTTATATTGTCTCTACCCTGATTTACTTGGAAATAGCAACTTCAAATTGCTGATCCTATTTTGCCCCCCTCTTGGAGCTTCAACTTTGCTCTGCTAGCATCCCACCCCAGATACTGGCTGCTGATGTTTTCTTGGGTAAATGGCATTCTTGGTTTCTCAGTGAGTTAGTCCTTGTATATCTCGTCTGGCTTTAGCTTCTGGTAATTGCTGTAGTTCATCTCAGGGAAGTGGTTCCTTACCCTCCTTGTAACCAAAATAGACTTCACCTATGCAGGCTCTCTGCCACCTCTAGGATGCTTGTGAACTACATGGACCCAGTTTCCAGGTGCCTAGTCTGGAGCTCTGCCTACAATTTTTCCTCTTTTGAAGCAGGTTATATCCGTTTTTTCTCCTTAAAGCTATCTTTGTTTTTTGCTCTATCTTTTGTTGGTTGCTCTGTTCAAAGTGTTAGCTAGCTCTTACATTTACCTATCAAGTCTGTGGGTTTATTTCTATTTGAATTTATTAATATCTCCTTTTATTCCTATGACTTTCTTTCTCTTAATTTCTTTGGATCTGTTTTGTTCTTCCTATTCCAGTTGCTTGACTTATTTTCTTTCTTTCTTTCTTTTTTGTTTATTTGCTATAAAAGCGTTTTTGGGGAAGAAAAGCTTTACCAACTCAGGTTAGGGATCTTCAGGTTAAATGACAGTAGACAAATCAACCAGAGAAAAGTTTATTATGTATGCAGAAGTACTTGGTAGTGGTAACTCACTGAATGACCATGGGTCAAGTAAAGGTGTGTATACCTATTTAAAAGGCTCTATGTATGTATGTGTATGTATAGGGGGTGTTAGGGCTTCAGAGGAGAAATTGTAGGTAAATATGGAAGATTCTATTCTGTATTATGTCAATGAAATTGCCATGGATACTGAATCACTTGGACTAGTTGAGATTAGTAAATGGGTTGTTGATGGTTGTGATAAATACCCCCACTTGCCCAAACCTTAAGAAATGAACTTGGAGACAAAGTACATCAAGAGCAAGGCTTTAATCATGGTTTTGCAAGATTGGGTGTCTAGTGGGTAGGCACATCCCGCAAAGGTGTGGTTAGGTTTTATTCCCTGGCGCCCAGGTCCCTTCACCCAGTTCCTCAGTGGCTGAGTACTATGGGAGGTACAGTCTTCCTGATGGTGTCTAAAAGATGCTTGACTATCCCCCAGCTCTTTGTTCCAGAGGCTTTGGTGGGAATTTCCCCCTCCTGCACCCCCCATCCCCCCAGCCAGCTTTTTGTCCCAGAGGCTTTGGCAAGAATCTCCCCACTCAATCCCACTTTTTTGTCCTGCCCCCTTAGGGACCGTCCAACCGATATTTTGCAGTTTGATATTTTGTTACATTGTTTGTACACACTGGCCCCTAATAATTTTCCACTAGTCTTAATATTCTGAAAATAAGCCATTAATATCCTTGTTCCTTACAATGGTGACAATATCCACTTTGTCAGAGTTAAAAAGAGCCCTGGTGACCAAGGGCCAAATATGGCCAAATCTGTTTTCTCTAACTGCCACCATTGTGCCTCAGGAAAACTGCTGGCCCTGCAGGAAGAAATGCAGCTCCCTGTCAACTACGGAGGAGCAGAGAGCCTGCTTTGCTGGAATTTTATACAGAAGCTTAAGTTGGACTTTTGAAAGCTTCCCGAGGTTAGGGTATCAAGCCAAGAACTCACCTCCAGTTTCACTTGCAGTACCTGTAGGTGAATTCCTCTCTTCTCACAGTTTCTTAAACTTATACCTAATTATGTTCCAATATTATATCTTTAGAAATTATTTAGATATTTGATCAATTTTTCTTACTGCAGCATAACTTTAAGGTTTCAATTTCTCAAAAAGAGTTGGAAACTAATTATAGGCAGGCATATTATAAAACATAATTAATGTTAAAATTGTGAAAATAATGACTTAATTTGATTATAACCAAGTTTATAATTTTCATAAGCTTAAACATCTAATTGATATAATACAAGCTTATTTTGACTAATAAACCCAGATAGAGTAAAATTTATGCTTGTAGTATTCTTAATGCTGACAATTCTGAAATTATAACTGCTTTTAAATAGATAAACACCAAACTAATCTTATTTACCAAAGATTTGTTAAGGTCTTACGAACTTGAAAAGCATTTGGGTTGGTGCCTTTATTTCTAGGAGTTTGGGCAACGTGTAATTTATATAAGCACCAATTTTTCTCTAATGCAATTAGAAGAGAGTTCCTATTAGGGCTTTTATAAATTTGACAATACCATCCAGAGATAGACATATATGATATATATGTATGTATACAGCATACATACATACATAAAAATAGGCACTAGTAGGGACCTTGTAGCTTTCATTATAAAATTTTAACCATGAATCAGACATAAATACACTAGAAGGCTCACTAGTTTTTATAAGGGTTGGTTCTTATCTTTATCCTAATTTATAATTTTGTCTGAGTTGTTTTTCTGATAGATGGAACAAATTAAGATTACCTGCTCAATTTGGTGCATGTGGTTTTAACAATATTTGTGGATGAGACTTCTAAGATTTTTTTGTTGTTCCAATGTAAAATCTCTGGAGATTGCCAACTACATTTTAGATAAGAGACTGAGGAGTCATCAAGCAGCTATCTGAGTGTTTCTGAAGTTCATCTGAGTAGATAAAATATTCAGTTTGTTTTCCAATTAATCTTATGTTTTTCCTCTTCAGGATAAGGTGATTACTTTTAGGAATCACTGAGTCTCTGAGACCCCCAATGTGGGATTCCAGGGGGTCTAAAATTAGTAAAATCATGCCAACAAGAAAGGAAGTGGACAGAGTTAGCTTCAGAGTTACAGAGTATATTGTCAGTTTGAGAAGGGAGGTTTTAGTCAACTGAAAAATTTCCATGGGGGAAGCACGATTTCCTTAGTGAGAACCAAGGGGCCTTGAAACAAAAACCCAAGAATCATCACATGAAACAAAGCCAGGAAGAATTTCCAGCCCAAACAAAGAAGCCTGAGGTTCTAACCCAGCTTCAGCTAATACACGTATTTTAAATGTGCTAAACCATGAACCATGGATGCATCCATCCTCAAAGAGAGCACAGAAGATACATTCTTCATACCCAAAGATAACTGGGGAGAAGAAAGGAAGGACCTCTGTTGCCACAGGCAGTACGAATGGTGCTTTACTCATTTCTGATCTCCCACGAAAGCCACTTCAGATCACAGGTCTGCTAATCTGTGATCCTGGTCCAGTGATACTGAGAATTCTCAATACAATAAAGGCCAAAGAGGGGAAGTGATACAAGTGTATCACTTATAGGCTGAGACCATTTAGGCTTTAGATTTAGATGAACCCCTAGAGGGCTGGCAATGGTTGGTTGTAAAGTGCTTTTTGCACACCTTGTGCCTCTGACCCCTGACATGACATGTGGACACCTCTAAGGGCATACCTGACAATATGCATCCCCCTGCAGGGGGAAAACCAGAGAGGGAACATGCTCACTGAATCCAAGCCAAGCTCTTACAAATTAAGATGGAAAGGGAACCCCATCTGCTTTTTTTTTTTTTTTTTTTTCTAAATCTTTTTTTAAGATTTTATTTATTATTTTCAGAGAGAGGGGAAGGGAGAGAGGCAGAGAGGGAGAGAGACATCAATGTATGGTTGCCTTTCACCTGCCTCCAGCTACAGACCTGGCTTGCAACCTGGTTATGTGCCCTGGCTGGATATCCAACCAGCGAGCGACCTTTGGGTTCACAGGCTGGTGCTTCATCCACTGGGCCACCAGCCAGGGTGCCCATCTGCTTTTTACTAGTAATCCATGTGAAATTTGTCTGTGTGGCTACTGGTCTGGTAATAATCAGGGACTCACAGGTACATGGGGCCTGCTTGAACAATGAGGCTTATGGCACATAAGCCTGTATTCCATACTGTGACTCTCCTTATGACAAATAGCAACACAAAAAACATACAAATGAACAGGACACAATGGCTATCTATATAACAAGAGTCACAATGCCCAAAGAACTAGTTTTCACTAAAAAGGTTTCCTTTATAAAGTTAAATTTTAGAAAGTCTCTTTCAGAAAAAAAGGAGAGATTCTCATTACCCTCATTGGGCTGGTCCCTGAGCAGAGTTTCTGGAGTCTAGTAAGAAAGCTTGCTTTTGTTGGCTTGGTCAGAGTGTAATGGGGTGCAGAGTGAGGGCCCCTGGAAATAGGAATATATTTTTCAGAATGGAAGGGGCAAGTGGATGATATGGTGTTTAAGATATTTTGCTAAGAATGGCAAGTTAATAGCTGTACCTTTCTTGAAGGGAAGGGGACTGCCACCCAAGGTCAAAAGGATATATGACTGAAAGTGTATAGTGACTTGTTGACATAGCCAGGGAAGGCAGATGCCACTGTGTCATGGGAAACTCTTGCCCTGACTAAAGATGACAGCCAAAAGAAGGTGAAATATTTGGAGGAATTGGCAAAAATGATATATTATAATAGTGGTCAGATATGAGGTCCCACAGGAGGTTCCAGACTGAACATTTAAATAAGAGTGGGCTGAGAGAGAAGGAATTAGAAGCCACACAGGCTGAAAGGGGGTAGATGGGAATTGGCTACGAGACCTGGAGTAAGAAGACCACAGCAGTGCTGATGGAGCTGTGTGGGGAATTGCCTAATGAAGCATGGATTCATGGGAGATACTTGGAAGGTGAACTGTGACCAGGAATACTGAACTGCAGACTTCTGCTTCTCTGAAGGACATACAGAGAAATCACTCTCTTGGGATACATGCCTCCCTAGACTCCACCATGATCCAGTGTAACATGGCACATATTTTTGTGAACCACTACATGGAGTCTGAGAACAGCATACCTCAGATCCTGAAGAAGAGAGCTGCTGCAAGATGATGGTGACTCTGAAACTCTCAAGGGCGCATTCCCAAGAGCCCCATTTGTGCAGCAGGCTTAAGAACAAATAAGGATATGGGAACTTCTGGGCATAGTTTTGGCTCATAGCCTTTTGGGAGGTGCTGCATCTCATGGGAGAAGAGGGCTCTGAGCAGGAGTGTTCTCAGCACCTCCAAGGTTGGAATCCTGTTAGTAAAAAACCTGTTGTCTTCAACACTGATTGTTGAGCCGTATGTCAAGGTGCTATGTGGCCAAGCCCCAGTTTGCATGGTTACAAGAGGATCCAGGACCTCTGCTACAATCCTCAGAGCAAGCAGGTAATTTCAGCAATCCCACATTCATCACCAAAACTGTTGGGCTTTTTTCTGCCAACTGAGGTCTGAGTGGTCAGGGACTTGTGAATTAACTTGACAATAGACAGGTTTACAGGAGAAACATTAATTATGCATTTAGGAATACTCTGTAGTTGTAACTAGGTGAATAGCCAGAGGTAGAGGAGTGTATACCAACCTGAAACAAGGGGTGGGGGAGTTAGGGATTCCATGAGAAAGTATGGAAGGGTCTTTTAGGCTTTTAATTCTAATGGAAAAGGTCATTCTCCTTTTCCTTTGAAGCTTCTCAGGAGGAAGGGGTGGGGGTTATGGAAGCTGAATTTGCACTTCCAAGTGTTGGGGGTGGGGGGGCGGTGGATGTTATCCTAAACAGGAAACTCCCTTGGAGAGGATTCCTGTATGCTGCATTTCTCAGAGTTTTAAGTTCAGTGTTTCTGTGGCTGCTGATTGTTAGATGTTTTCAGTTTTAAGTAACCTTCGTACTGCTATGGTGGGCTATTAATTCCATCACATTTAAAGCAAGACCTTTTTAGTCAGTATTGCCTTGTTTATATCTCTATAATCTTATTATCAATTAATATATTATTAATACTCTCATTCCCATTGTTTTTATGAATAATCTGTGGTTGTGAGTTTAATCTTCTCTTTCATCTAAAAATTATTTAGTGTTTAATTTCCAATTAGTGTAATCAGTGGATGCATGTCCTTTTCTCATGAATTTCTAACATTTTTTGCATTGTGGTTAGAAAATATGACATAATTTTTATTTATGGTGTAAATTGAGGCCTTTTTTTTTTAACAGACTGGTATGGGATCAGTTTTTATACCTGTCCATAGACTTCTTTAAAAATGTGCATTCTCTGTTAATAGGGTTCAAACTTTTATTTGGTGTTGCTAAATACAAGTTACTAATGATATTCAAATTTTCTATGTTTTTATTATTATTAATTTTTTTATTATATTCTGAGAAGGAAAATTTAAATTTCTCCCTTTATTGCAGTCTTGTCCATTTCTCCTGGAATTTGTAAAACTTTGGTTTTATGTATTTAGATGCTATGCTTTTCAGTGCATGTAGTTTAATGACAATGAAGTTGTCATTGTTTATATCTTTTTTATTAATGTAAAGTGACTCTTTTAGCCCCATGTAATATGTTTAGCTTTGAATTATTTTTAATTTGGTGGTAATATTTTCATTTGTATGCCATACTGTGCAAGAAGAAATTTTATAATAACATATGCTCAGCAGTGTCCTTAAAGTCTTGGAAACAGACAATTTTAATATGGGATAATGAAGAATGAATCCTAGATAACTTTACTCAAGTTTCCTAACTCATCTTGTTTTATCGTATATTTAGACCTACCATCCACATAAAGTTGATTTGCATGGATGGTGTGACATAGGAATCAAGTTTCACTTAAAAAATATACATGTCCAAAAGATGGCAACAGAGTAGATGGCAGTGCTAATGGCATTCTCGAGTGCCAGAGCAGCTTGAGGATAGAGTAGGGAACACGAGACATCTGCAGGTCCCTGCAAATTGGAGCGGTAAGCATCTGGACTCAGGGATGCACAGCCCAGAGGCTGCAGAGACCTACAGAAGAGCAGGTGAGACAGTTCAGAACATGCTGGTCAGTGGGCCGAGGTCGGCTCTGCCCAGAGGGGTGGCTCTGACTTGGAGATAGCTTCAGGCTCCCTGGTGACTAGAAATCTGAGCAGTGAAATGTGGACAGTGAGTGCAAACTCCGGAGGGATGGAGGAATTGAACTCCTGCAGGGGAGGGACTGTGTGAGAGCCACACTCTGGAGACAGAGAGAGGAAGCGCCTCCCTGGGCCAGAGGCAGAGAAGAGACCCGTGGGGAGCAGGAGTGGGGGAGTGGGGGAGTGGGGGAGTGGGGAAGTGCACCAGCTGGAGTAGCAAAAGGGCCAAAAATTATGCTGCTGTGCCACCCGGGGAGAGGACAGCACAGAGCCCCAGCAAGAAGGGAGCCGCCCCCGCCCCGCCCCCCCCCCCACACCCACACTGTCAAACAAGCTCCCATGGAAACTGCAGCCAGGAACTTGCTGCTGGTGCAACTGGCGCACCCACTGCAGGCAACAGAAACCTCCTGGAAGAGCTGGAGGGGAAGGGTAGTCAGCACACAGCTCATGCTTCCATATAGAGCCAGGTGCCCACTGCAGGTGGCATAAACTTCCTCGAAGAGCTGGAGGGAAAGGGCTAGCCATCGCCAGTGCTTTCGCTCCAGGCTCCCCACAGAACCAGTGACTCATCAAAAGTAGTGAAACCTCCTCCAAGAGCAGGACAGGGAGGGCTAGCCATCACCCAAAAGTGAAGCTGTGGGCCCCTTGGGGAGCCAGGAGCTCTTTGCTGACAGGGGCTATCTCCTCCAAGAGCTGGAAGGGGAAGGCTAGCCATCACAGGAGCAAACGAGTTGCAGGCCACCCCTGCTTGGAGCCAGGTGCCCATTGCAGGTGGAAACCTCCTCGAAGAGCTGGAGGGGAGGAGTAGCCATCAACACCACATAAGCACCCTGTAGTTATTCACACAGAACCAGTGAGAGAAGGAAGGACCCCAAAATGCCAGCAGTGCAGAAACCCAGCTAGACTATTGGAGGCTCAGCCTACCATGGGTGTTGGGGGTGGTGGTGGGGTTGGCACTCAGAATCAGCCCTGACTGTGTCAGCGATAGGCCCTGCCACTCCAAGGTCACACAGCCTAACTGTAGACTGCAGAGACCTGATCAAGAAAAAGAGGCAGACCCAGGAAATGGATCACTGCTAATCTCAAGCACCTGAGTTACACAAAGAGCTACATGAACTATTAATCCCTAATACATCCTTTTCAAAAGTTACTTCCAACTCTCACAATGAGAGTACTTTAAGTAAATACTGTTTCTATTATAGTGCATCCCAATTCCTATATTTTTACTCCTCCTCCCTTATCTCAATCCACCTAAGTACCCAAGACGCTTCTCCTACTGTTGTTTTTTATTTTTTTATTTTATTGTTTGTATTACATCCATCCCCTTTTTGCTCCCCTCTGTCCCCCTCCCCACCCACCCATTCCCCCCAAAGTCAATCCCCCCTGTTGTCCATGTCCATGGTTCCTTTATACTAGGTTCTTGTCTAAGCTGCTCCCCTTTCTTGCCTCTGCCTCCCCTCTCCCCTCAACCCCTTTTCCCCTGACCACTGAAGGCCTATTCCTTGTATTGATATACTTGGTTCTGTTTTGCTTGTTGTTAGCTTTGCTCATTATTGTCCCGTAAGGGGTGAGATCATATGATATTTGTCCTTCACTGACTGGCTTATTTCACTAAGCATAATACTCTCCAGTTCCATCCATGTTGTTGCAAAGGGTACAAGTTCCTTCTTTCTTTCTGCTATATAGAATTCCATTGTGTAAATGTACCAAAGTTTTTGATCCAATCATCCACTTATGGGCACTTAGGCTGTTTCCAGCACTTGGCTATTATAAATAGTGCTGCTATGAACATAGGTGTGCATAGGTTCTTATGAATTGGTGTTTCAGGATTCTTTGGGTATAGTCCAAGTAGTGGAATTGCTGGATCAAAACGCAGTTCCATTTTTAGTTATTTTATTTTTTAATTTTATTGTTGTTGTATTACATCCATCCCCTTTTTGCTCCCCTCTGTCCCCCTCCCCACCCACCCATTTCCTCCAAAGTCAATACCACCTGTTGTCCATGTCCATGGTTCCATTATACTAGGTTCTTGTCTAAGCTGCTCCCCTTTCTTCCCTCTGCCTCCCCCCTCCCCTTTTCCCCTGACCACTGAAGGCCTATTCCTTGTATTGATATACTTGGTTCTGTTTTGCTTGTTGTTAGTTTTGCTCATTATTGTCCCGTAATGGGTGAGATCATATGATATTTGTCCTTCACTGACTGGCTTGTTTCACTAAGCATAATACTCTCCAGTTCCATCCATGTTGTTGCAAAGGGTACAAGTTCCTTCTTTCTTTCTGCTACATAGAATTCCATTGTGTAAATGTACCAAAGTTTTTTGATCCAGTCATCCACTGATGGGCACTTAGGCTGTTTCCAGCACTTGGCTATTGTAAATAGTGCTGCTATGAACATAGGTGTACATAGGTTCTTATGAATTGGTGTTTCAGGATTCTTTGGGTATAATCCAAGTAGTGGAATTGCTAGATCAAAAGGCAGTTCCATTTTCAGTTTTTTAAGGAAACCCCATACTGTTTTCCACAGTGGCTGCACCAGCCTGCATTCCCACCAACAGTGTATGAGGGTTCCCTTTGCCCCGCATCCTCGCCAACACTTGTTGTTTGTTGATTTGCTGCTGATTGCCATTCTGACAGGTGTGAGGTGGTATCTTATTGTGGTTTTAATTTGCATCTCTCTGATGATTAGTGATGTTGCGCATTCTTTCATATGCCTCTGGGCCTTTTGTATATCTTCCTCAGTGAGTTGTCTGTTCAGGTCCTTTGCCCATTTTTAATTGGGCTGTCTGTCTCCCTGGTGTTGAGTCGCATTAGTTCTTTATGTATTTTGGAGATCAGACCCTTGTCTAAGGTATCATTGGCAATTATGTTTTCCCATACAGTTGGTTCCCTTTGAATTTTGCTGATATTTTCCATAGCTGAACATAAACTTTTTAATTTGATATAGTCCCATTTGTTGATTCGTTTTTTATTTCCTGTGCCCTTGGTGAAGTATCAGTAAAAATATTTTTGCGTAGGATATCCAAAAGTTTACTGCCTATATTTTTCTCCAGGACCTTTATGGTGGCACTGCTTATGTTTAAATCCTTTATCCATCTTGAGATTATTTTGGTGTATGGTGTAATTTGGTGGTCTAGTTTTATCTTTTTCCATGTTGCTGTCCAATTTTCCCAACACCATTTGTTGAAGAGACTGTTTTTACTCCATTGGATGTTCCTTCCCCCTTTGTCAAATATTAGTTGACCATAGAGTCCTGGGTTAATTTCTGGGCTCTCTATTCTATTCCATTGATCTATATGTCTATTCTTATGCCAGTACCATGCTGTTTTGATGACAGTAGCTTTGTGGTATTGTTTGAAGTCCGGTATTGTGATTCCTCCTACCTTGTTCTTCTTTCTCAAGATTGCGGTGGCTATTCGTGGGCATTTTTGGCTCCATATAAATTATTGAAGTATTCTATTTCTGTGAAGTCTGTCATTGGTATTTTAATTGGGATTGCATTGAATATGTAGCTTGCTTTGGGTAGTATGGACATTTTAATGATGTTAATTCTTCCCATCCACGAACATGGTATATGCTTCCATTTATTTGTGTCTTCCTTGATTT
>PVIW01016454.1:0-16576 GCA_004026585.1 Noctilio leporinus | reverse complement strand
TGCTCCGTTGTCCACCATATCATAAGATGTTTAACAGCTGAGAAGCACCAGTTTTCAACAGAACAACACGGGTACAGGGCAATGGAGGGGGGAGGGGGGACACTGGCAAGCATAACCTCAGTGGTTGAGATTTGTATAAGAGCGCATGTGACCTTCAAAAAACCCTCTCTGGCATGCGCGTTTCAAATCAAGGTATTCTTAATCAGAATAACACAGAGAAGAAAAGGACAAATATTTATGGGTAGAGCACAGTCCAGTTGAGCAACTGGGTCTATGAACCAGGACGCGTGGAGGAGTCGGGGACAGCCCGATTCATCATCAATCGACTTCAGAATTTAGTTAATCTCCGGACTGAACTGAACAGAGGAAGCAAGTGAAGAAACTAAGCGGCTCCCTGCCTTTGCCGGGAGATCTGTCCCAAGTGAGTTCATGCCTGCTAGTTTCAAGGGACTCTTACGCAAAAGCTCGAAAATGAAATGAAACGTCTTTAAAATCCTCAAAAAAAAAAAAAAAAAAAAAAGGTTGTAGCAAGTGTGCCCCAGCCATGATGGAAGGTACCACAATCTTTTATTATTTAGCTTCATTGCGCACCTAGACGGGCCTCCTTGGTTTACTACAATACCACAAGGTACTGGGATCCCTGGGCCTTTTGGGTGGGCTTTTGAGTATTTTGAAGGTGCCCACAAGGGAAAAAGAAACATCTTGAGGCCTTCCAGCGGGGCCGGCTCGTCAAGCTGCTACTTGCTGAGGCGCGACGTTCTTGCCTAATGGTGGCAGGTGCTTCCTATCAAGGTGATAGGAAGTGACTCAGCCCAGCAAAAGGGCCCCAGGGAGGTCCTCTGCTCAGAGGCCCACATTTCCATCCACCTCCGCCTTTCCATCTTGTCCCTGCTGCGCCTCCTAGGGGCTGCCAGGAAGCAGGGTTTGAAACCCAGCTCATTTCTGCTCCGGTGCTCTCTCTCTCTCTGGCACAAGGGAAATTTCAGAGGAACAACAGGAACCACAACCTTCACTTGGAGGGAGTATCTCCCGCCTGATGCTTGTCAGGGCCTAAGGAGCAAATCAATGGATTTGTGTGAGGAACTCAAAGCCAGGAAACCAGCAGCCTCTTTTCACCATGTCCTAACTATCACTGCCGCAGTGAACCCCAGGCCCATGGCCTGCTGGGCGGAGCTCAGGGGAGGGATGGCAAAGAACCATCAAGTACAGAAAGGATTAGAGCTAATGCTCTTTAAGAGACTATGTCCTCAATTATTTTATTTTATTTTATTTTTTTGGATTGTCCATAACCTTGTTCGTCCCCTTAGACTGGATAATTGATAGCTCCTTGGACAAATGAGGAGGCTTCCTTCCTGAAGCCTAGCTTTAAAAAAAAAATCTGAGATTGTTTCCATTGAGGTTTGTGTTGGTTTAACAGATTTGGAAAGCCCTTGGGCAGCTCAATGCCTGAAAGGCAATTATTGCTTCTAACAGATGGACCACTGCTTTATATCTTTTTAAGAGTTTGGTCCTGATTGTCATATTTTCTTTGTGTTATTTGTACAAATATAAAACAAAGCTATTTTCATTTTCCATTATTTATGAACTTCACTTTTAAAAGGCAATAAAATAAAGTTTATGCCAAATAGTGAAGACCAACCTGGTTTTCTGACACCTGTTTAGACTACATTCGGGGAGATCTTTAATAACTTCAAGCCATGCCATGAAATTATCTCTTAATTCAGTGCCTCCACTTAAAACAAGACAGGAAAGTTGACATGCATTTATGTATCACTCTAATCTTCAGAATAAATTTATACCAAGTAAAACTTTATGAGACATGGTAGCTTATGTAAAATCAACTACAGAATGATAAAATGTGACCATATCAAAGATTCTGAGAATAATTGGTCTAAAAATATATCAACACCTATTTTACTACCTTTTTTTCATAGTCTTTCCAATTAAGCTCCACCATTATTGCCATTTTGTGTTTTTTAAAATGAAACCCGACCCTGGCTGGTGGCTCAGTGGATGAGGTGCCGGCTTGTGAACTCAAAGGTCTCTGGTTCGATTCCCAGCCAGGTCACATAACCAGGTTGCCAGCCAGGTCTCCAGCCAGGTCCATGGCTAGAGGCAGGTGAAAGGCAACCATACATTGATATTTCTCTCCCTCTCTGCTTCTCTCCCTTCCTCTCTCTCTGGAAATGAACAAAATCTTAAAAAAAAAAAAAAAAAAAAAAAAAAATGAAGCTCAGAACTATAATCTGAGGTCCAAAGTTCTCAAAAAATGTTATTTGTTGGCAAAACAAAACTCAAGTTTCCTAGCTCTACATTTCTGTCCTCTAATTTCCAGTCCTGGCTTTGGCTTCACATTTTCCCAGGGAAAAGCTCATGGCTAGATAGAGGAATTATTAACTCATTTCCTTTTAAAACATAAATTCAGTTCTGTGATTTTTCAGGATGGGTTGATGAAATTTTCACTATGCCACCTGAGTTAGACACATGCCTAGTTTTGTGGAAGTACTTCCTGGTAGTAGGCAAAGTTTTCAACGCAGTTTTATAGTAGACTATGAATGATGACTTCTTCAAGGTCTGGAAAAGTGCGTATTCCCTGGAAGAGCTGACCTAATTTGTCCCCAGTTGATGATTTGGGAGAATAATGACGAAGGTCTGGACTCTCTCCTTCATCCTCCCAGATCTGGAGGGATTCATAAGTTGGGTCTGGGCACAGAATAAGGTGCTGCACTGGAGTCTGATCTTATTTCTAATCATGTGCTTTTTCTTGCCTAGAGCAAAACACTTGCTAACTAACTGCTCCTCTTTCAACTCTCCTGCTGTGAGAAGACCACCGTATGATAAAAACCTTTTCTTCCCTACCCGTAGTGTTAGGAGTAATATTTAGTTAAAGCCTGCAGAATGGGTGGGTGGAGAGGGGGACAGAGGGGAGCAAAAAAAGGGATGGATGTAATACAACAACAATAAAATTAAAATAGAAAAAAAAAAAAGCCTGCAAAGTATGTTGACAGTCATAAGATAGCATTTCACAGCAGATTATGCATGCTCTTATGGCTAACCACCCCCTGAAATATCCCCATAGAATCTCCCTGAAATAATTTTGGTATGCAGGCAAAGGATTCTGGAAATTACATTCTCTTTTTCTTTGGGAGCAGAAATTTTAACTTCTCGGGAGTAAAAGAAAAGAGAAGAAATAATTGACTTACACTAATTTTGTAAATACATCATCACAGAAGTAAATTTTTCCCTCATTCAAATCCTCAATGCTGTTAAGTCTCACTTTGGAGGGAGAATTTGAAGTGGGGTATGAGTATTGAATACGTAACAAACCAATTTTAAGGGCTTAGCAATATAGTTTACAAATTGGTATATATCCAACTCTAAGTATACATGATATTTTGATGTCATGGTATCAGTTTAACTTTGGGGCTCTAATTGCCATTGAAACCGGGTTTTTCCATGTTCTCAGAGACTTCACTTCTTTTTTTCAACTCCCTGGGATGCCAGTATAAACAGGGAGTCCCCTTGACCTCAAAGGGAGCTTTGTGCTTAGATTCACTGCTTTGGACATGAAACAAACTGGGAAAAAAGGGAGAACATGAAGTTCTAAGTTCCACCTGATTTAGACATTTCTCTGAAATGCTGTATTTTTCTTAATGATTTTGTTTTAATTATAAAAATCAGCAACAAAACAAAAGAAAGCAAAAAAAAAAAAAAAATGGATTTAACATTTTATACCAATGCTTGGTACTTGGTGCCCATACAAGAATTAAGTTTCAGTTGCTTCGGTACCCTGTCCGCACCAGGCTACATGGTCACGTACATTTCAGAAACCTGTTCCTTCTTAGTTGTTTTCTTTTTGAAATTTCAATGAAAATAGCCTTCGAGCTGTATCAAGTGCAACCAAAATAAAACAAAATAAATTGCAAACCCACCATGACTTCAAGAATTATGTGGACACCATCTAAGTTACTTTAACGTAAGATATAAATCCAGAGATTTCTCATGCCATCATTTTGTAAATAATTACAGTTCTGCTGAATCTGTTGTATAAAGTTTACATGGGAGGTTCAGCACACCCTTGCTCTTGTTTAGACCATTCGGAACCACCAGAGAGCTGTTGATATATGGCTGTGCTGTTTCAGTGCCTAAGACATCTACTACACGGAGCATAATAAACAGGGGCATAAAGACAGGTTTGTGCAAGCAGTTTGGAGTGACCTTTTTGGCAGCTGAAATCCATCTTGAGTACATGGTGCTGATGTGGACAGACATGTAAACTTAGCCTTGTTACCACAACTACTAGCTCTACAAATATACTTAGATGCCCAAAATGTGCATCACTCTTAGAAAAGTGATTTTAAATGGAGAGTTAGTTGTCGTTGAGGGGCTGCAATTCAGATCAGCTCACAAATTGTATCCCGAGAAATCTTTGTGACTGAGTGCACAAAAGGGGTGAAAGCAAGGACTCGGGTAGATTTAATCCAAAAGTTAAGATCTTCTTGATAGCTTGTGTAGATCAAAAGGTAGAGCTTGCTTCTTTTTTTTTTTTTAAGAATAGAAATGTATTTGACGCTTGCTTCTCAAAGTTAAATGGCATAACAATGGCAAAGTCAATGTATTTATAACAACATGTTTAAACATAAGTGTGGATATACTTAGCTCATAATTTGAGAAATACAACAGACATGTTGAATTTGGACAGCTGGGCAGCAGTTAAACTTGGATCCAATATTGAAATACCTCTTGGCCAATGAGGTTAGGTCGGCCTCTGACTCCAACACCCTTCTCCTGGTTTGTCCTCTCTTTCTAGGGCAGCATTTTGATGAATCCACTCCTTGTTTCTCTGGGGATGACTCACACCTTTTCAGGAACTATTTCAAACTATCTTCAGTTACTGTTTGTTAAAAAGCTTTAAAGATTGTTGACTGAGCATTGTCATCCTATCGATGGCTATGAAGCCTGAAATATCTAGAACCTTCCCATGGAGAGCCCAGAAGTCCTCCGGGTGGAGTGCTGGTTTGGAAATAATGGAGGGTGTTGTGTGGGAGGTAGCCTTGAGGGGGCTGTTACTTCCCTGTCCTCCAACTGTTGCAATGAGAGATTGTTTCCTTACTTCCTATTCTGTTGTCTCCCAGCCCCCACTCCCTGCTCATAGGTAAGAATGGAAAGACTGATCAGATTGATGAGCTCAGGAAAAGACCTGGACTTGTGGAAGCTGATCCACCTTCTCCACTTTCTACTTAAGAGATGAATGCTTGCAGAAAGCACCACCTCTGGTCTGAGTCCCCTGCTCTAACTGTCCCTGACCAGGATTGCACAGGGGAAGAAGCCAGCTTGTCATACACAGGGGCCTCTGGCTGTGCTGTTGTGCTTGTGCCTAGCTGGATTGGTCAGTTTAATTCTGGGGTTCCACATAAAACACCTGTTCTCCAACCTAGGCCTTATCAGTCAAAAAAGTACTACTTTCCTTTGCCTCTGCCTTTTTCCTTGTTTTCTCTCTTCACTGGGGGACCCATGAAGAAAAAGATGTCCTAGGAGAAAATGGTATTTATTGCTGGGTCTACTCAAAACCAGAGAACTGAAACGTTTTTAAGATAAATTTGATTGGTAAACTTTAGATAAATGCTAATGCAGTTAATATCTGTAACATATGAGAATCCATTCCTAAAATTATGCTATTCAATTGCTATTTACAAACTTTCTGATAGTTGAGGTTTGGGTTTGTCTTACTGAGAAAACTATCCTTAAACCAGAGGCCAAAGAAATGGACTGACTGACCAATCGGACAAGAACCTTCCGTACAGTGGTCCATTCAGCAAAAATCTTTATATAGTTGGCCCTCTGACTACTGTTGTTAGATATGTGACATGAATAAAGGCTGTGTTCAGAATTTGTGAGAAATGAGTTCACAAGTATACCCTTTCACACCTAGGTATAACTTTAGGTTCAAAGGGAATGGGTAAGTTTAATTTTTCAAAATCACTGAAACCTTAAAACAAGTTTGGCAACTTGATATTCTCTTTCCTAATTAGTTTTCCCTTTTCCAAAAATCTATTTCCAAGGCTACTTTTCTGGTTAAAAGCAATATTTTAAAGCAACACACAGATGAAAAGGCAAATGTTAGAGATTTCAGAATAGCATTTATATGTGTATATTTATATACATCAATATCAACATGTAATCAGTCTCCAATCAGGAAACTCCAATCTTTTTAAAAATTATTTTATTCATTATTATTGGAGAGAAGGGCAGGGAGGAAGGAAGAAAGGGAGAGAAACATCAATGTATGGTTACCTTTCACCTGCCTCCAGCTAAGGACCTGGCTGGAGACCTGGCTTGCAACCAGCTTGGGTGCCCTGGCTGGGAATGGAACTAGCGACCTTTGGGTTCACAGGTCCTCACCTATCCACTGAGCCAGTCAGGGCTTAGGAAACTCTGATCTTTAAAACCTCAAATGGTTTTATCAGCAACAAAGATAACATATTAACAGCCTTATAGTTGCATATAATGCTGTTAAGTGCCAAAGAAAGAAAACAATGGCATAAATTCAGTTCATAGTGTTTCAGGAGCTTCTAACCTCGGGGAGGTGAAAAATCTTTAAGGGAAAAAGATCAATGGTAGTAATTTTCATAGGCAAAGAGACTGGACAGAGTGTTAGTTAGGAATTAGCGTAGGTTCTTACATGTTAAGATGTAACATAAGGGTGCCTACAATAACACAGGATTCTCAGTATTTCTCACTCATGTAAAATTAAGTCCAGGGACCAGTACCCCAGGGAAGACTCAGAGGTTCCACAATAACATCAGTATCCCAGGCCCCTTTTATTGTGTCTCTCATTTCTTCATGAGTGCCCATTCTTAAAGTCCCTTCATGCTTGTAAGATGGTCTCTATTGCTACAGCCATCACATCACATTCTAAATAAGAACAAGGATATTAAAAAAAAAAAAAAAAAAAAAAAAAAAACCAAGAACAAGGGTAAAGGAGGAGTAAACAAGCTGTTGAAACTGTGGAAGAACTTTTCTGGGAGCTCTGCTTATCAGCTTCCTCTTATCTACCATTGTCTTCCTCTACCTGTAAGGGAGGCTGGAAAATCAAAATACGTTACATTGCTTTAAAAGAGGCAGAATAGATGGTAGGTAACTGATATCTAATACAGCAGCTTCTGCCACAGGAACTTGAGAAATGGTTTTGTCAAGTAACACTAAAACCTACAAGGTGACATGAAGCTAAGAAGAAAATGTAGTAGAATACAACGAGTGGAGAATTTACAACTTTGGTCAAACCTCCTCTCTATGTTTCGTATCAAGAAACAGGTATGTTCATTCTATGTCCAAAATGGAAACACTCTCATTTTGGACAAAGAATAAAATACTTTTTCTATTAAAACTTAGGCTTATTTCCTAACTCTGCATGTTAATTTTGTAAATAAAAACCACCTAGGTTTTAAGGAAATGGCCATCTACCAAGTTCCTCATATATTTGAAGGAAGTGGTCTTCTAGGCAAATCTTCAAATTAGAGTGAGTTCCTGAACCCTAAGACATACAAATGCACTGAGACATTTGATGATAAATGGTAATAACCACCACAGAAGCAAATGTTCTTATAGCATGTCCTATGTGCTTGGCTCTCAAAACTTTCCATCCATTAAGTCACTTGTGGAAGACTTACTTAAATGTCTGTAGGGGCCTTTCCACCATGCATGAGGATAACCTAACGATACATGGTTTCTGAGGACAACTTGGTGATTCCTAGGTGGCATTCTGATCTGAACCCTGCAGCACAAATTCTAAAATCACAGGGCAGGTTTGACCTTAATGCAATGTGGACATAATTTTGAGTGACACCGTTGTGCAGAGAATACTGGTTTCAATGTTCACAAAGCCTTTATTCTCATGGGCCTTGGTGACTTTTGAGAAACTTCGGCTTC
Organism: Noctilio leporinus; assembly: GCA_004026585.1. NCBI lineage: Eukaryota > Metazoa > Chordata > Mammalia > Chiroptera > Noctilionidae > Noctilio > Noctilio leporinus. Next base: position 8,647 of record PVIW01016454.1, on the reverse strand, counting down.
CCCAACATGTGTTCATGAAAATCTCCAAGATACTTACTGAAAATTTGTCCACTTGCATCCATATTGACATCATCACAGCCAGTGCATTCCATATTTCCAATGGACTGAAACAGGGACTTGTGTAATAGGTCAGTTTTTATTAAATTCATACTCCATAGCCATGTTCAAAGACACAACAAAGGAAGTTAGATTTAGTCAAAGTAAGATTTTCATTGGCAACCTGGCTAAAAAGCATCACTGACCTTTCTTTGTTTGGCAGCACTGTGTGTCACAGTTTGCTGATTGACCAAGATGCATGAAATTAAATCCGTAAGGCCAGGATGTCTTTCAGGAGACTGGTGGACAGAATGAGACACCATTCTCTCAAGCACCACTTTCAAAAACCCAAACGTTTTCCAAAGCGGTATTCATGCCAATCTTTTCTGCTGCTCCAAGACTTGGACCTGCTACAGGAATTGATTCAGGTTCTGTACTAATTCATCAAAATCACTTAGGCCATTAGTTAACATTAACTAGCAGGAGAGTAGGAACAAAAGTCTGTAACGCAGCCAATGCAACAGTGTTGACATGGGGATTACTCTCTGGGTGAGACATACGTGAAGAAGGAATGACAGCACCCACCACAGTGGCCATTGTCTGTCCACCAGCACTTAGACGTGAAGACCCCAGAATATTCTGCGGCAGATCCACCAACGATAGGGACCAGAGCAATTAAGAAAATGACGGCTGCAGAAGCCATGCACCTTGTAAAAGTATATGCAGGAGCTGCGAGCTGTGGTAGATTTTGCAAATCATGGCTACCGTTTCAAAATACTGCTCAGCCTTTGGGGGGCCTCTCTTGAACTAGAAGATTTTTTTAAAGTCGTATTCTGAATAGATGTCAATTGTTCAAAATAGAGAACATATATTATACATGCAGCTTCATTTACACATTCAATGATTCATCTGTATTTGTTCGTGAATAGATCTATCACTGGCACATTTCCAATCCTGGTGTTCTAGGCCTTCCATTATCTTGACTCAACTTACCTATTCAGGCTTATTTTTTATACACTGTTATTTTGTGCACTCATCTGCATTATTCCTAGCAGCAACTTTGGATCCAGCCAAACTAGTTTCCTTTCTGTCTTCAGTAGGCCACCTTATACCCCTGGCTAGAATGCCCTTCCCTCTTCTCTTTCATTCTTTGAGCCCCTCTCTAACCACCTGAAGAAAAAGTCTATAAAATAATGACTTTCCATGGATTATGTTCTTTCTCCTGTGATCTCTAAAGGAAACCTACTGCCGTTACCAGTCACTGGGCACTGAAGTTGTAAACTATATTGCATTTTTTACTTAGCAGCAAAAATGTCTTCTTTCTCTGTCTCTCTCCTTCTCTCTCCCTCTCTCTATTCTGAATGTATTGGAACCTTTCTGTGGACAGGAACTGTGGCTCACCCTTCTTTTGTACTGAGAGGACACTGAAGACAGAGCTGTGAATGTTCTAGTAAGCAACACTCTTAGAACCAATGCTTTTCTTGAAGCGGGGTTTTTACAAATCTTTTATGCTCCTCCAACCCTTGAACCTGCTATGGGAATTGACTTGAGCTCCACTTTGGTAACTCATTGCAATCGCTTGTGCCATTAATTAACACTGTTTTCCACAGAGTTTCTAAAGCACTTGACTTTAATATCATTTCACTCCTCCTTTGCCTCAGAATAGCAGAATGGATGTCAGTATTTGCATCTTAAGGAGGAAGAACATGAAGCCCTAACAGTACTAAACGCCTTGTCTAGTGATACAGTTAATAACACGGCTGTGAATAGGACCCTATTTACCATTCTCAACATTACTGAAGAACATAGTTTGATATAAATAATCGGCAATGTCCATCTAGATTTTCTGCACTCAGATCTTGCGATGAATCTGCAGACAAAACATGATCAGACCTAGTATTTTAGAGGAATCGGTGTGCAAAATAGTTGGGCCCCCGTCAGTCACCAGTCGTTGAATCGTTCCATGTCCTGCTATCCGGGGGCTCTTTCCCCAGGTTTACAGAAGAACCGAGGAGCTGATGAGCTCACAAAGCCAAGGTTCCTGCATAGTTCAGCTATCTGGTGGCATTTAAGAGGATGAAAACCGCCACTGATGACTTCTTTTTCTATGCGTTCCCACAATACAAACAACGTTATTCAAAGTAAACTGTCGGAGATATGCTTACAAGTTGAGTCTCTCCAATCTTGCCCCACGTCCCTTAATACAAAGGCGGGAGAAGCCAGCGGGCAGGGGATGGGGCCGCGGGCTGCCGCCGAATCCGCTCGCTGCCTCCTTAATGGTGCTCTGCGCCATCACCTAGACGTCTGTGAAAGCCTTTTCTATTTGCACTGTCAAAGCCTCATTTTTACCTTCATTTAATTGATGCATCAAAAGCAAAGGCCTAGCGAGGAGAATGACTGTACTCCTACGCCCCCTCGCTCTTTCAGGGCCCATGCCTCCCCTCCACCCCTCACCGCACCTGCAGACGCCCCGCGCCTCACGTCCACACGGGGCAGGGGTGGGGCGTCTCAGTGCCCTGGGCTGCAACAGGAAAACGGGGTGCGCTTGGGTCTGCCAGGTTAAATGGACAACACCCAGTGCAATTTGAATTTCAGATTTTCAAACTTTTTTTTTTTCCATCTGAGTCAGCCCCCTGCAATATTTGGGAGAGGCTTACACAACAGACTCTTCATGGTTTATCTGCAATTCTAATTTCACTTTTATTTGCCATATCGAGCAGCCCTGGGTGCCCCGTTGGAGACCTGTAATGCCTCGTTTTTCATCAGGGTTCCCGATCAGTGAGCCCTTGTCTAGTGAGCCCCTGGGGGGTGGCGTTCCCCCTTCTCCTGCATGGTACCCCTCCTCACAGAAAAAAGAAAATCCTCAGCACAATGACAAGAGCTTCTTTGCCATCTAAGGACTGCCTCCACTCCCGCTCCAGGTTGAAAGCAAAGAGGAACGGCCGTGTTTTGAGGTAGTTCCACAAAAGCAGAACTTCCTGGGCAATATTTTAATTGTTGCTAAAAAGAAATCAGATGTTAGAGCATCACTTATGTCAGCAATTGGTTTTGATACTACGCATTACTGAGTTCATAAATAAATGATTTTTTTCTCTTAAGAAACTCGTAGGAAAATAAGGAGCTCAGTATTTAGCAACATAACCTATGATTTAAAAAAACAAAAACAAAAACAAAAAAAAACTGAGCTTGAATTCTAAGGAAATTACTGGAAGTGCCATTGAAGAAATCAACACCCTAGAGCAGTTGATTCATGCCCAGTTAGCTTTCAAATTCATATGGGCACATTAACTCTGTGTGCTGATGGAAAGGGCAGAAGCTGCTCATTATGCTGATGATTTATAGCCAAGATATATTCCAGAGATGTGTCTGTACATCAGATGCATATATTATAGGGCTTGGAATCACATAATTACTTCTCAGAAAGGTTTGTCATATACTCGGATATATGTCATTATACATATTACTAAAAACAACAAATGCCAGCTCTTTCATAGACACAGTCATGTTTCTAAAATAATGTTAGAAGTGATTTAAAATTGAGATACATCTTATTCAGAAGGTCTAGTTGAAGTAGTTAGGCAATTAATAAAAGAAACCCTTCCGTGAACTCCGTCCGTTTGAGGGGCACCCGTTGAGCCCCCACTGATCATCAGGCCCAGGTTAGGCAGTAAGGACAGACGCAGCAGTGAACAAAAGAGATCAAAATTTCCCTTCCCTCAAGTGTATTGCTGCTTGGAGACAGAGGCTAATAGGTAAAACGTAGTTTTGGAGGATAGTATTAAGTGCTAAGGAGAAAAAAAAATAAATGACTGTGCTTTCGAAATAGTTATCTGCATTTGATTTGATTGTAGCCATTTGTTAAACAGAAAACTAAAACCCCTAGTTTACGATCTTATTTAAAATCCTTCTAAATAATAGGCACTGTCCTTTCCACGACTGCAGAGGCAATCCCAGCGACACTGTGCTGACACCCCGGGCAGGCTAGCCCTGCCACCGATGCTGCACATCTTGATGGTGCTCACTGTCTCCCTCCTCCCTTGATTCTCAAGCCTTATAGCTTTACTACCCACTTCTCCTTGGACATGTTCTCTACTGCCTTTTCCATCACCCTCCCTTATTACCTATTTTGAACTCCAGATTCTTATGCTGTTTTCCAACCATAGTTGGAACCAAGATCTTGAGGGCTTTCAGTAGCCACTTGAACAACAACAAAACAATAGCATCTAACACACCCACCTTCTGGTTTCTCCAATCACAGCTCCAGAGACCTCCAGAGACCCTTGAGCAATCCTCCCCTCTGCTGGGCTCACCTTGAGCAATGTTATCATGGAGAACCACTCCAGCTCCAGGATCTAACCTCCAGCAGACCCCCATCTGTCTGCACACTCACCCTGGTTTCCTGCCTCACCAACCTGAGAGCGCTATTCTTTAGAATTATCAACTCGCGTTGTCATTCTCTCAGCAAATGTTCGCTGCGCATCTGCTGGGAGCAGAGCACCATGAAAGACACAGGATGTGGTCGTAAATATGAGAAACATGCTTCATGAACTTGAAATATGTAGGGAAAGAAGGAGAGGGAGTGAGTCATTTCAACCGTGGTGAGCATTAGGGAATCGAATGCAGGTGCAGGGGTCGCCTACCAACGAAGGAAAGTAAGACTGCTTCTCCCAGAAGCTTGTCTCTGGAGCAGTTTCTACATTTAAGCAGAAACTGAAGCACAAAAGGAAGCTCAGCCAGGCAGAGTGTGAAGGGTTTTCCCATAGAAAATCACTGTGAGATACTTGCACATTCAAGATTGCAAAGGAACTGAAAATGGCCAGGCATAGAAGCTGTGCCAAAGAATGAAGGCTGCTAGGGCCGTCACAGGGGACAAATCATGTGGGTTAGCGGGCCAGTGTTGAAGGATTTTGAACTTTATCCAAACAGCACTAAAGAGCATTTGCCCAACCTAGACTTCCTACTCAATCATACAATGTACTCTCTTACCATTCCCTATGACGTTTTTTAACTCCAAACCTGGATCGAATGAAAATCTGCCTCCTCTAATCCTTGTCCTTTGTAGCTCAGTGCTATTGAGGGAAATTGCATAGCCAAGATGGTTTGCAATATTGCAATCTCTTACCTTCCCAACTCATTTGGAAGTGTTGTGACATTTATCCACCTTTTTACTCCTTGTTGGTTAGCTCTCTTATGTTTCTTAGTGGATAGAACAACCTTGTCTATCCTTTGTAATCTACTATTCCCTACCCTACCCCATCCCAACCTCCAAATAACCTTGCTTACAATACTAGCAGGAACATTGAACAAGAGAACTCCATGTCATGCCTGCCCTGCTTAAACATAATCCATAGCTTCACTTCCATGATTACCTCCTTGCCCCCCTATTCATGAGTTGAGGGTCATTTTCTCTAATTAGTTCATATTTCTCCACTTTTACTATTAATCATGTGGCTCCTTCATTTTTCCCATCGCTCTTACGAATCTTTAGCCTGCCTACAGCCCTCTGTTTTGTTTCTATGTTGTGCATATATTCCTTTGTATCTCAGCTCACACTGTCATGCCATAATCTGTTGGCACGTATGTTTTGCTTGGCTATTTGACCTCAAAGGTCCTTATTCAAACATTACGTGTCTAGAGCCAAAATCGAGGTGGCAGAATCAGACATTCGGTCTTCAGGTGTGGGATACTGAGGAGCAACAGGGATCTAGTGTTGAGAAGGAAAGAGGAAAGGGGAAGAAAGATGCATTCGCCACTCATGGGGGCCCACTCATAATGGACACACACAAATTGTAAAGTAATCCACTTCAATGCTGCTTTCTTCATCGTTTAACATTCTAGCTTCCCAATGTTTTACCTCACAACTTTCCAATCCATGTGCACCCAAATGATATAGTGTCTACACAAGGCTCTCAGGACTCGCAGTTCCCGCAACACAAAAGACAATGTATTCTGTCTGAGGTAGCATACGGAGCTAATTCTCCCAGCACAGATGTCTATTAATAAATGAGAGGAGTCTGTCTGAACTTTGTCTTCAATTTCACCCATTTTCAGTAGAGTTTGTATTCTTCTTATTTTCTTTGGAATTGTTTACCTCTCCTGCCATGCGGAGACCTCCACAGATGTCCACACAGGCCATTTTGTCTATGCTGTGTCCATTGTGGTTAGAGGGACAGGGACCTATTTCCAAGAAAAATTGGGTAGGTCCCAGAAGAGCAGCTAGACAGCATGCAACAGTTGGCCTAATTCTTCCAAGCCCTCTGACTCAGGAAGGAGGCTTCAAAGCATCTGCTCAAGAATATTTTATTTCTCAACGATGTGGAAAATATGTTCACGCAAGAAGAGAAGTGAAAGTCATTCCACAAAGATGACCGAAAGTCTCTGAACAGAGAGTTTTGCTTAAGATGCTTTTAGTGCGTCATGGAAGGAGATTGTCATTACGTAAAGCTGTGTGTCATCTAGCAAATAAAGATTTTAATAACTGCCTTTTTACCAGGCTATAGGTTATCAGTAGGTGGCTTCACTTGCCTTCTTGCAGTGACTTCTAGGGCATGGACTGTTGACAGCTGGAATTGCTTCACTATGACCCTACGGCCCACGTATGAAGTCATAAACAGTATAAGTGGTCCAGCCCTCCTCCCTGGTGGGCCTGAGTCACAGAATCACCATATAATGTGTCCTAGTGTGGACCATTGGCTGTCCTTTCTTAAGCTGTGATGAGGCTACTGAAGACAAGGATTTTGGAGAGATTTTAGGCCAAGTTCGGATGGACAGTCATGGAGAAGTTGCCTATTTGAGCCTGACTTTCAGCCAAGATTAAATATATAGTCTATTTAAGAACCTCATTTTCTTCAATAACAATAGAATAAAAATTAAAAAAAAAAAAACATAAAATGAAACTTACAAACAGACCTCCAAATCACAAACTTGTCAGACAATGTGGAAATTGTTCATGGAGACATAAGTGACTAACCCTCACTTGGCCTCATTCCCTCAAGATCCTACACTCTTATCTGCCCAGGGGTCTTTGGGAAATATATACCTCCCTTTTTGCCAAACTGTACGTGGAGGTAGGGGTAATAGATTTGGTGGGGGAGAAGGCACGGTCCCAATGTCAGTTGCCTATGAGACTGGGGCAGTTGTTTCAAGTTCAGCACAGGTTAACCCTCCCCCCGCCCCCCTCCCCCCCAGCCTCCTCTCCTGGAGCAGGAAGACTGCTGAACCTAGTGAGCTCCCCTGTACTGATGGCAGGGCAGCGGCCAGCTAAGAGTTGTGTTTAAAATTCCTGTTTCCTATCTTCTTTACTGATTGATGAGAACGTGACTTCGCAGACCTGCCTCCCCGGCCATCTTTCCCCCTGCGGAATGAATCATTTGACACGGGGAACATTTCCACAGCACGTTTGCTTCCTTGTGAAATCCCGGTCGGCGGGGTCCTGCAGCCCAGCAGCCGGATGCGCAGACCCTCGGGTTGTGTCTGCATTATGTCTTATCGGAACCACCTGAAGAGCCCGGCCACACAGGGTGGCCTTCCTTCATTTAAAACCCACAGAGGGGAAAAAGAAAAAAAAAAAAAAAAAAATGGGGGGAGGCGGGTGGGGGGAGGGTCAGCCAACTCCAGCGTATAACAAAAGGCATGCATGTGGCTTTATTACATCCCTAACGACTCTCCTTCTTTAAATGGGGCTTCCTGGATTTGTAACAAATAAATAAACAAATAAACAAAGTTCCAGGTTACTCTCAAAGTGATCACATTTAAAAAAAAAAAAAATCAAACGATTTCCTACAGCCGGTCTGTTGTGCAGTGAGTGTTTCTCCTTGTTTTTCTTTTTCTGCTCTTTTTTTTTCCCTCCTCCCCTGTAGACTCTGAAAAGAAAACGCTGCTGCAGGCTTCGCCTGTGGCTCTCTGGTCCTGCTCCTTGGGTGGTCCCAGCCGACTTTATGATTTATTCAGCTAATGGGAAGGGAGCATGACCCCCAGTGGCCACAGAAAGAGAGCTGCATGTGGGTTTAATGCTTTCACCACAAAAATGTCTGCTATGACTAAGCTCTGCGGCTGAAGTCACTGTCTGAATGGTGCTAAAAAGGAACTTAGGCATTAAGTGTGCACTATTTACTATAGATCGGCTCTTGGGATTAGGCCAAGGGGTTCGCACTCCGTTTCAAAGAATAGCATGGAAGCTGCTAGGAAAATTAGAGCTGTGCAATTTATTTTTACCAGTCTCCCTGGTGAGTTCCCCGGTGAAGGATTTACCTCATAGGCATTTTTTTTTTCGCTCCCCTGTGTTACTAAAGAGTCATTTAAAACGTGCCAGTGTGGGCATTTTATAGAGTTTTATTGTGGAGGTGTCCCTACTTTCTTGTTGATCGCAGCCGTGAATCACTATGTCATTGTTCTTGAATGTTCGTTTGAAACGAGGAAAGAATGTCTAGCGCTGAGAGAGGGAGAGCGGCAGGAGGAACGCGCGTTTGCCACACACGGTCCTGCCGGAGGCCCCTTTGATCCGGGGAGGGTCCCGCTCCCGGCCGGCGCGGCGCTGCTGGTGGAAAGGAATGAACACGTTTCGCTTCGCGTTGCTTCTCTGACCGTGAAGGCGGGGAGTGGCTGGAGCCAA
>PVIW01016453.1:0-16635 GCA_004026585.1 Noctilio leporinus | reverse complement strand
AAAAAAAAAAAAAAAAAAAAAAAAAGAAAACACAGTAGTATTCAAAGGGAACCAACTGTATGGGAAAACATAATTGCCAATGATACCTCAGACAAGATTTGATCTCCAAAATATATAAAGAACAAATGCAACTCAACAGCAGGGAGACAGATAGCCCTATTAAAGAATGGACAAAAGACCTGAACAGCCAACTCACCGAGGAAGACATTCAAAGGGCCCAGAGGCATATGAAAGAATGCTCAACATCACTAGCCATTAGAGTGATGCAAAATAAAACCACAATAAGATTCCGTCTCACCCCTGTGAGAATGGCAATCATCACAAAATCAACAAACAACAAGATTTGGCAAGGATGTGGGGCAACGGGAACCCTGGTTCACTGTTGGTGGGAATGCAGGCTGGTACAGTCACTATGGAAATCAATATGGAGTTTCCTTCAAAAACTAAAAATGGAACAGCCTTTTGATCCAGCAATTCCACTACTAGGTCTATAGCCGAACAATCCTAAAACACCAATTCATCAGAGCCTATGTACACCTATGTTTATAGCAGCATTCTTTACAATAACCAAGTGCTGAAAACAGCCTACATGCCCATCAGTGGATGATTGGATCAAAAAGCTTTGTTGCACTTATACAATGGAATACTACACAGCAGAAAGAAAGAAGGAACTCCTAACCTTTGAAACAACATGGATACAACTAGAAAGTATTATGCTTAGTGAAAAAAGCCAGTCAGTGAAGTATAAATACCATATGATCTCACCCATTACAGGACAATAATGAACAAAACTAACAATAAGCAAAACAGAACCAAGTATCCAAATATATGAATACAGTAAATAGGCCTTCAGTGGGCAGCGGGAATGAGAGTGGAGGGCAGTGGGGAGGAAGAGTCAAAGAAGGAGAACAGTTTAGATAAGAACCTGGTATGGAAGAACCATGGACTTGGACAAAATGTGGAATTGACTTTTTTGGGGAGTAGGTGGATGGGGAAGAGGACAGAGGGGAGCAAAAAAGGGATGGATGTAATACAACAACAATAAAAATTAAAAAAAAATTTATATAATTTAAAAATTAAAAAAATATTATACTACAGAGCTACAATAATCAAAACAGCATGGTATTGGAAGAAAAACAGACTCACAGAGCAATGGAACAGAATTGAAAGACCAAAAATAAAACCACATGTATATTGGCTAATACTTTTTGGCAAAGGATCCAAGCACATACAATTGAGAAAAGAAAGACTCTTCAATAAATGGCAATGGGGAAACTGGAAAGCCATACACAAAGCAATTAAACTAAATTAATGTGTCCCCATGTACAAAAATTAATTCAAAATGTATCAAAAACCTAAATATAAAATTTGAATAAATGTAATAAGTTACATAGAAGAAAAATAGGTACTAAACATATGGACCTTGGTCATAGAGAACAATTTATGAATTTAACACTGAAGGCAAGGGAAATAAAGGCAAAAACAAATGAACGGGGCTATCCCAATGTAAAAATCTTTTATATAGAAAAGAAATTTAAAATCAAACAAACAAGTCAAATAAAACAAAATGAAAAGTCAACCAACAGAATGGGTAATGTTATTTGCAAATGACAGCTCTGATGAGGGGTTGATATTCAAAATATACAAAAAACTCATAAAACATAACACCAGCAAGCTAACAGTCTAATGAAAAAATGGGCAGAGGGACTAAACAGATATCTCTCCCAAGAGATAATGCAAGAGGTCAACAGATATATGAAAAGATGTTCAACTTTGCTAGTTTTTAGGAAAATGCAATTCAAAACTACAAAGAGAAAACACCTCACACACATTAGATTGGCCATAATCAACAAGACAAGTAATAAGTGTTGGAAAGTTTGTAGAGAAAAGGAAACGTTCATTCATGTAAACTGGTACAACTGAAAAACAGTCTGGCAGTTCCTTCAAAAAATTAAGAATAGAGTTATCTAATGACCCAGCAATCTCTCTTCTAATTATCTACCCCAAAACTTGGAAAACATCTATTCACAAAGATATATGCATTTATACGTTCATTTAAGCATTATTCACAGTGGCCATGGCCTGAAGACAATGAAAGTGTCCTTTGATAGCAGATTGGATAAAGAAGATGGGATACATATATACAATGGAATACCACTCAGCCATAAGAAAAAATGAAACACTACCATTTGTGACAACATGGATGGACTTTGAGAATATTATGCTAATTGAAATGTCAGTCACAAAAAGCCGAGAATCATATGATTTTATTCGCATGTGGGATATAAAACTCACAGACACCAACAGTATGGTGGTTACCAGGGGGAAGCAGATAAGGGTATTAAAGGATAAAGGGGGTCAAATATAGTGACAGAAGATGGTTTAACTTTGGGTGGTGAGCAATAGAAAGATCATAAAAATATCTATTAAAAACATATATGATCATATTAACCAAATTCATCCCCAAAACTTAATTAAAAGAAAGAGAATCTGTGACCTTAATTATTGTAGGAGTGGGGTAGAAAGAATAGGGTTCAGTTATAAAAATGCTAACATAGGCCCTGGTTGATGACACAGTGGCTAAGGCACTGGCCTGTGAACCCAAAGGTCGCTGGTTTGATTCCCCAGCCAGGACATATAATGAGGTTGCAAGCCAGGTCTCCAGCCATTCGGTAGTTGAAGTCAGGTGAAAAGCAACCATACATTGATGTCTCTCTCCTTCTCTGCCTCTATCCCTACCCCTCTCTCTAAAAATAATAAAATCTTAAAAAAATAAAAATAAAAATGCTAACATATAAACCAGATCTAAAGAGAGAATATGACAGATGTCTTATTTTGGAATATCAAGAATATTAAATTTTCCACCTGACTGAGATGAAATTGTCTAGAGGATACATTTTAGATGTAAACATTTTATAATTAGCTGTAAACTCTACCTCATGTTCTGCCCCATATTCTCCTGTTTTCATTGATGTTGAACTTGGCTAGATGTTAAGGTGAGCTTTGTTACCAAAGAGAAAGAGCTCATCTACCCAGCACTGGCAGATCCAAACACTAAGCACCAACAGCTGCAGTGGAGAAAGATTGGCTATTTTATTATGAATGGCACAACCCAGGAGCATGGAAAGCTAATGCTCAAAAGCCAGAACTCTCTGATAGCTGTAGATTACAGATTATAGAGGCAAAATCACAAGACACCATGGGTAGGAGGTTTAAGGTCATACTATAAACTGATTTGTGGGAGGCGAGGATAATTATAATAATTTCTTCAGGTCTTGACTACAGCTCTGAAATATTTTTCATACTTCCTCTGGTTTTATGGAATAGTTATGAGGTGTTGTCCTACCTTAGGGCTCAGCATCTGAAACATAATTTAGGTCAAGGTATTATCTTTAACTTCATGGAAACCCATACCTTATGACCCTTAGTCAAGGCATGGCTGGTGTTTCTGGATGTTTCAGGGGATTAATGCCTAGTAATGAAAAGGGCTAAAAGTTTATAAGGTATGCTGTGAAAAAACTGAATAGAGCACATGTTAAACCAATATTTTATGTTAAACCAGGACCCTTGATTTCGGGATCCAAGGTCTAATAGCTGTTTCATGCTCCTTTTCCTGGACTTTGGCATATAAAGAGAGGGGTTGCCTTCTGAACAGATGCTGATACAGAATAGCAAGTTGCAGTTCCAATGCCCACCACCACCATCTAGACAAAATTCTAGAAGCAAAGGTTTGGTGCTAAAGGAAAGGGTATTTATTCAAAAGCTGTCACTTAAGCCTATCAAGTCACAGTTTTAATTATTTAAGCCTATCATTAAAACTAAATTCTAACATTGAGGTCTGTTATCATTCCCCTGTTAGTTTACAAACTAGAACTACTCAACACATAAAAGCTACACAGTTTTGGAAGAATGACATTGTCTCTAGGACACCTAAAGAATAAATCTGCCACCCTCTGCTGGGCCAACCTGATCCTAGGCTGGGCCCAGAGTTCCCTTCTATACAAAATACCATTCTCCTACTTCTCCCAGTGATATTAATCAGATCTTTTTGCACAAAGACACCACCAACTGCTGTCGGAGTTTAGGGAGAAATTAGTTATAGCTACAGGGGAAATGTTGAGCTCCTTCTTTCTTCCCTTGAAAAGCTTCACCTTAGTAAGATGTGGAAGAAGTGAGTGTCAGTTACTGATATACACAGACTTTCATTCTTAAGTCAGGGCAAAAAGGTAGGGAAATACCAATATTATGCCTTGTTTCAGAGATAATTGTAGAGGCACTGAAGTGTGTAAGACAATATGTGAGGCATTGTTGTAAATATATACATAAGGGTTTCTATCAGAGAGGAAATTACAATCTAGAAAAAACTAGAAAATATCAGGATTTTTGCAAGGTAAATATTTAATAAACATTTTCTCAAATCAAGTTCCGAATTGAGAAACACAAAAAAATGACACAAATATAAGATAAAAAACTAGCTTTGTTATGATAGTTGTTGAAGAATATGTCTTAGATATGAGGCAACAATGGGATTCTTAATAATACATCTACCAGAATTGTTCCAAGTCACAATCTTCCTCATCCTCTGCAAGGAGGTGGCCCAAGTAAATCTTAATTGTAGAAAAGCATATTTTAAACTATGCTTTCTATAGAGTGGATTCTCAAGAAGGAAGCTTTGCATATCCTGCTGGTTACTCCAATTTTACCTACCAGATAAATTCTTTCTCTTCCCATAGAATATGTTATCAAGAAATAACTTCAACACATAATCTAGATTCTATTTTGTAGGCCTCCCAAGCAAAAGATATGAAATCAAGGAGTTTTGAGTTGCAGCCAAAATTATTTTAATCCTCAACCTGAGGGTATGTTTTTATTGATTTTAGAGGAGGAGGAGGGGGGGAGGGGGAGGGGGAGGGGGAAGGGGAGGGGGAGGAGAAGGAGAAGAAGAAGAAGAAGAAGCAGAAGAGAAAAAGAAGGAGAAGGAGAAGAAAGAGATCAATGCATAAATATGAGAGAAAAACATTGATCTGTTGCCTCCTGATATGCCCATACTAGGGATTAAACCCACAACATAGGTTTAATCCCTATGGTACCCTGACTGGGAAATGAATCCAAAACCCTTTGGTGTATGTGACGATGCTCTAGCACACTGATCTACCAGGCTAGTGCTTGTTCTGCCAAAATGTTTATTGTGTAGCTTCTTTTTTGTCTTTATATTTCTGCTCTATGCAATCCTAGTAGGCAGTGCTCTCCCATCATCTAACAGGTAGCCTGGGACTTGATTGTCCTTCATGGGTTCCACTTTAATATACTGCATCTTAGTCTTCTAATTTTGTAAACTTTTGGGGCATGGTGCTAATTCTGTCATTCTACCTTCAATAACAATTACTCATTGACATTTACTCAAAAATACTCTGAGTATTTTACACCACTGATCTCATGGATCTCCACTGACCTTTGGTTGTCAAGGGATGCTTCTTAATTGTTTTCTAAATTTTGTAAGAATCATTCCAATTTGATCTCTGGCATTTTCCTATCTTCCTCTGCTAGATTTTTTCTCAGTGCTAGCACTCTTTCTGATTTAGTAATAATTAAAACAAGCAGTCTCTTGTTTAAACATTGCTATGGAAACTTGTCTGCATGTGGTACCACCTAGGAGCTTTCAAAACATTGATGATTGATCCTACACCCAGATATGCTGATTTATTCAATCTGAAGTGTAGTCTTCCAATAATTCTAGTGTCAGAATTTTGAGGACAACTGAATTAAAACATATTTTCTTTTTTGAATTATTTCTTTAGAGCAGTTCTGACCTTTAAGTTCTGATTTCCTCCATATCTATTTAGCCTATCTAAAATCACATGTCTAGATATAATCTTCTCTTGGGCCATAGCAGATTCTTCAGTCTTGAGGTGTTATTTTCTAGTCAAGGTCCACTCTTTGTTCATTTCTCAAGGTCCATGAAGTAAGAGAATTGAAGAATAATAACTAACAGTTTCTTTCCCCATTCAATTAGAGACCAAGGAATTAGGGAAAATGAGAAGAAGAAAATAAAATGTCTAACTTGTTATTGAAAGAGATTTAGGAGAATATAACTTAGTTGTATAAAGATAGTGGTCTTTTTTTGTTGTTGTTGTTGTATACCTGAATTAGATAGTTTTACCCAATCATAAAAACCTAAAAAACAAACAAACAAACAACAACAACAAAAAAAAAAACCCAAAAAAACACATAGACAGGCAGCTCTTGGTGAGCACTGGCCAGTTTTTATAAAACAGAGGCCTATAGGCATCCTGGAGATGCACAAGCCCAGCTAGGTTTTACCCCAAATTCTTATTGATCTAGTTACTTTTCCAAGAATCCTCCTGTAACAGAGGTACCTCATCGTGAGAATTGGAAGCAATGGAGAGGAAGGTCCCTCCAACAAAGAAGATAAGACATGATGAACACAAATACACATTACACAAGCAATATGTAAATGATACCCCCTTCCAAAATGGACTTCTCGCCAAGATGGAGACATAGAGTAGATACACTGCATCTCCCTCACAACTAGAGAAATTTACATCTACCTCAAAACTAAATAAAACAATGCAGAAGTTTCAGAAAATTGAACTACATGGAAGTGCAACAAACAAAGAGGAAAGCAAATACTCAGCTAGACACATTGGAGGGGTGAAGCTGGGGAGGAGAGTGGCAGTGGCAGCACCTGAGCTGAGGCCTTGGTGAAAAGTGCAGTCATACAGCATACATTTAAACCTGGGAAGTGATCCTGCAGCCAGACCATGCAGCCCATGGTTTTAGCTCTGTGAAAAATAGAACCATATTGCTTCAGACTATGAAATTCAGTGGGGATTGGGACAGAGAAAGAAACTGCCAATCTCAATGGGCAAGTGGCATTGTTCCCTCTCAGACACCTCCCCCAGATACAGCACCACAACCTGAAACAGGTCACCCCACACTGATGAATTCCTAAGACTTTGCCATTTACAGCATTACAAGTGCAGCAGAACTACCTAAGACAGAGAGGCAAACACAGAAACTTGCCAAACTGAGAAGACAGAGACATATAGCCCAAAAGAGAGAACAGATCAAGGTGCCAGAGAGAGAATTGAGCAACAAAGAGATAGCCAACTGAACAACCAAGGACATAGCCAATCTAACAGACACAGAGTTCAAAACACTAGTGATTAAGATGCTTACAGATTTGACAGATATGCTTAAATGCAACAAATGCAAAGAGGAAGAAGTAAAGGCTAGGTTATGTGAAATGAAGAAAAATCCACATGAAATTAAGGGTGAAGAAAAGGAAACCAGGGTTCAAATCAATGATTTGGAACATAGAGAACAATCGACTAATACAAAAAGAGAATACAAGAATTGAAAAGAAATGAGATGAGTCAAAAAAAAAAAAAAAAAAAGAAAAGAAAAGAAAGACAGAAATGAGATGAGTCATATGAACCTCTAGGACAACTTTAAATATGCCAATATTAAAAGCATAGAAGTGCCAGAAAGAAGAGGAAGAGAAAGAAATTGAAAACATATGTGAAAAAATAACGAAGGAAAACTTCCCTAATTTGGTGAAGTCCAGGAAGCATAGAAAGTCCCAAACAAGCTAGACCCAAGGAAGACCACATGAAGACTCATCATAATTAAAATGCCAAAGGTTCAAGATAGAGAGAATCTTAAAAGCAGCAAGAGAAAAAGAGAGAGAGAGAGAGAGAGAGAGAGAGAGAGAGAGAGAGAGAGATACCAGCAAAGAAGTTCCCATAAGCCTGGCAGGTGATTTCTCAAAAGAGACTTTGCAGGGAAGAAGGAAGTGGCAAGAAGTATTCAAAGTGATAAAAAGAAAAGACCTACAATTAAGATTACTTTATCCAGCAAAGCTATCATTAAGAATGAAAAGGCAGATAAAATGCTTCCCAGACAAGATAAAACTAAAGGAGTTCATCATCACCAAGTCATTATTATATAAAATGTTGAAGGGACTTACTTAAGAAAAAGAGGATAAAAATTATGAACATTAAAAAGATAACAGGAGTTCCAGCAAGGTGGCAGAGGAGTAAGTGGAGCTACACCAATCTCCTCCCAGGTCGCATCTGGAATTGCTTTTTTTGGAGAAAAAGTCATCTGGAATTACCAACAGAACACCAGCTAGAAAGAAGTCCTATAACCATGGACAAAACAGAAGAGGAAGCTTCATCACAACATGACTGGTAGGAATCATGGAAACAACAGAGGGCTGGCTGGGCCCCCCACAGTAGGCAACAGCCAAAGGGACAGAGCCAGAGGCTCCAACTGAGAAGAGGGGGTTCTAGTCCCCCCACTGGGTGTCCCAGCCTACAGCAACACTGCAGACAATGGAGCAGCATCCAGCTGAGAAGGGAGGAAAGCTGTGGAGTTTACGAGCCTAGAAGAGGACTGGAGACAGAGAAATACTAGGGTGACCACATTGAAAATACATTGACACCTACCTACCCTGGGCTTCAGAAGAGGGAGGGCAGAGAGGACTGGAGACATGTGGAGAGAGTTTGCGGAGGTGGCTTGGAGGAGCAAAGTGGGGAAGCAGCTGTGGGGTGCTGACTCATCACCCACACCTCCTGCGGACTGCACTGTGCCAAGCAGCTTCCTTTGGAGGGGTTCTCATAGCCCCACCCACTAGAAGCAATCTGCCCCACCCAGTGGTGCCTGAGCCTGGTGCCTGATCACAAATCTTTGCTTTACATCTAAATAAACCTCTCTGATCTGCACCTAAAGAGGTATCTCTTGCCCAGTAGCACCTGGGCCTTGCAGCAGATGACAAACTCTCTGACTTATAGCTTGTAAGCTTGGTGGCTGAATGTGGATTCTTTGCTTTGCAACTGAGTCAGACCTTCTCGCACAGTGGCTGATCATGGATTCATTGATTGGCAACTGAGTCAGTCATACTCGTCCAGCAGCGCCTGGGCCTGGAAGCTGATTACAAACTCCCTGACTTACAGCTGGGTCAGACAGTCACCATCACACAGTAGCAAGTGACCACTTTGGCAGATCACTGTGGGTTTATTGGTTCACAACTGAGTTAGTTTGTCCTGCCCAGTGACCCCTGGGCCTGGTGGCTGATCTCAAACTCATTGAATTACAATCGAGCCTGGGGACACCAGAAGGAGAAGATAAACAAGGAATGGAAAACCTGTTCAAAAAAGTAATGATAGAAAACTTCTCTAACATGATGACTGAAAATGTTACTTAAGTTCAGGAAGCACAGAAGATGCCAATGAGGATGAATCCAAACAGAACCACTCCAAGATATATTATAATTAAAAGGACAAATTTCAAAGACAAAGAGAGAATCCTGAAAGCATCAAGAGAGAAACAGCAAATAACAATTAAGGGGGATCCAATAAGGTTATCAAGTGATTTATCAAAATATATAATATAAGCCAGAAGGGAATGGCAAAAAATAGTCCAAGTAACAGGAAACAAAGGCCTGCAACCAAGAATACTCTACCCAGCAAGACTCTCATTTAAAATGGAAGGAGAAATAAGGAGTTTCCCAGACAAAAGATGATTAAAAGAATACACCTCTAACCAGCCTTGAAAGAATTTTAAAAAAGAAGAACCAGAGAGACACAGAGAGGACCATAGGAACAAAGGGAGAAAATAGCAATAAATAACTATCAATTAATGATAACTTAAAGTGTAAATCGATTAAATGCACCAGTCAAAAGACATAGGGTAGCTGAATGGACAAGAAAACATGATCCACATATATACTGAGACCCATCTCAGAACAAAAGATCAACACAGATTGAAAGTGAAGGAATGGAACAGCATATATGAAGCAAATGGACATGAAATAGATTTTTATCATGAAGGCCATAAAAAGAAATAAAGAACATTTCATAATACTTAAGGGAACAATTCATCAAGAAGAAATAACTCTGGTAAACATATATGCACCCAATATAGGAGATCCCACATATATAACAAAATCTTGGAGGATTTCAGGAAGGATATAGACAGCAACATAGTAGGGGATTTTAATACCCCATGATCAACAATGGACAGATCTTCCAAACAAACAAACAAACAAAAAAAACACCAATGATATTGGGGCATTGAACAACACTCTAGAAGAAATGGACCTAACTCATATATACAGAACCTTTCACCCCAAAGAAGCAAAATACACATTCTTCTCAAATGCACATGGGACATTCTCAAAGATAGACCACATGGTAGGTCACAGATAAGCCTCCACAAATACAGAAAAACTGAAATCATACCAAGCCTTTTCTCATATCACAATGCATTGAAACTAGAAACCAATCTTGAGGGGAAAAACCAAAAACATTCTAAATCATGGAGACTGAATAACATGCTTTTAGGTAAGGAATGGGGTTAACAATGAGGTCAATGATAAAATCAAAAACTTTCTGGAAACAAATGACAATGAACGCACAACATTCCAAAACCTATGGGACACAGCAAAGGCAGTTCTCAGAGAGAAATTCATAGCAATACAGGCCTACCTAAAAAGCATAGAAGAAGCTTACACAAACAACCTAACCATAAAGTGCAAGAACTAGAGAAGTAACAACAAACAAAATCCAGAGCAAGTAGAAGAAAGGAAATCATCAAGATCAGAGCAGAATTAAAGAACTTAGAGACTCAAAGTATAATTCAAAGAATCAATAAGTCCAAGAGCTAGTTCTTTGAAAAAATAAACAAAACTGACAAGCCTTTATCCAGACTCATCAAGAGAAAGAGAGAGGACCAAATAAACAGAATCAGAAATGACAGAGGAGAAATCACAACTGATACTTCAGAAATACAAAGGATTGTAAAAAATTACTACAAACAACTACATGACAAGAAACTTGACAACCTGGATGAAATGGACATATTTCTGGAAATGTATAATCTACCAAAAATGAATCCAGAAGAAACAGAAAGCCTGAATAAACCAATAACAACTAGTGAAATTGAAGAAGTAATCAAAAAAATTTCAAAGCCAATAACCCCATACCAGATGGCTACACAGGTGAATCCTATCAAACATTTAGAGAAGAACTAATTCCTATCCTTCTTAACATATTCCAAAAAAGCCAAGAAGAGGGAAAACTCCCAAACTCTTTCTATGAGGCCAATATTATTTTACTCCCAAAACTAGGACAGGACACAACTAAGAAAGAAAACTATAGGCCAATATCCCTGATGAACATAGATGCTAAGGTTCTCAACAAAATATTGGCCAACTGGATCCAGCAATACATTACCAAGATCATACACCATGATCAACTAGGATTCATCTCAGGGATGCAAGACTAGTACAACAGTTGCAAATCAATAAATGTAATACACCATATCAACAAATTGAAAGACAAAAACCATATGATCATATCAGTATATGCTGAAAAGCATTTGATAAAGTACAATAACCATTTATGATAAAAACCTTCAGCAAAATGGGAGTAGAGGAAGCCATATATGAGGAACCTGAAGCCAACATCATACTCAACGTGCAAAGACTAAAAGCTTAAAAGCTTTCCCCTAAGATCAGGAATGAGACAAGGCTTTCCATTTTCTCCATTTCTGTTCAACATTGTTTTGGAAGTTCTAGCCATAGCTATCAGAGAAGAAAAAGGAATCAAAGTAATCCAAATTAGAAATGAAGAATAAAACTGTCATTATTTGCATATGACATGATAGTGTACATATCAAATCCAATAGACTCCACTAAAAAGTTATTTGACCTAATAAGCAAATTTAGCCAAATAGCTGGGTATAAAGTCAATATCCAGAAATTAAAAGCGTTTTTGTATACCAATAATGAAACATCAGAGATAGAAGCTAGAAAACAAATCCCATTTACCTCAGCAACAAGTAAAATAAAGTACTTAGGAATAAACTTAACCAAGGAGGTAAAAGACCTGTATTCAGAACACTACAGAACACTGAAGAAAGAAATTAAGGAAGATATAAAAAAGTAGAAGCATATACCATGTTCATGGATGGGAAGAATTAACATCATTAAAATATCTACTACCCAAAGCAATCTATAGATTCAATGCAATCCCAATTAAAATACCAATGACAGACTTCACAGAGATAGAAAAAATACTTCAAAAATTTATATGGAGCCACAAACGCCCACGAAAGTCACAGCAATCTTGAGAAGGAAGAACAAAATAGGAGGAATCACAATACCGAACATCAAACTATACTACAAGGTTACTGTCATCGAAATAGTTGGGTACAGTCATAAGAATGGACATATAGATCAATGGAACAGAATAGAGAGCCCAGAAATCAACCCAGGACTCTATGGACAATTAATATTTAACAAAGGGGGAAGGAACATAAAATGTAGTAAAAACAGTCTCTTCAGCAAGTGGTGTTGGGAGAACTGGACAGCAACATGCGAAAAGATAAAACTAGACCACCAGCTTACACCATACACCAGAATAAACTCAAGATGGATAAAGGACTTAAACATAAGCAGTGCCACCATAAAGGTCCTGGAGAAAAATATAGGCAATAAAATTTTAGAAGTCCTATGCAGAAATATATTTACTGATACTTCAAAGGAAATGAACAAATAAACAAATAGGACTATATCAAACTGAAAAGTTTCTGCTCAGCTAAAGAAGACACCAGCAAAATTAAAAAGGAACCAACTGTATGGGAAAATGTATTTTCCAATGATACCTCAGACAAGGGTTTGATCTCCAAAATATATAAAGAACTAATGCAACTCAACCCCAGGGAGACAGACAGCCCAAGTAAAAAACAGGCAAAGGACCTGAACAGACAAATCACTGAGGAAGACATACAGAGGGCCCAGAGGCATATGAAAAAATGTTCAACATCACTAGCTATCAGAGAGATGCAAATTAAAACCACAATAAAATACCACCTTTCACCTGTCAGGATGGCAATCATCAACAAATCAACAAAAAAACAAGTGTTGGTGAGGATTTGGGGCAAAGGGAACCCTGGTGCACTGTTGGTGGGAATGCAGGCTGGTGCAGCCACTGTGGAAAACAGTATGAGGTTTCCTCAAAAAACTAAAAATGGAACTGCCTTTTTTGATCCAGCGATTCCACTACTTGGACTATACCTAAAGAGCCCTGAAACACCAATTTATAAGATCCTATATATGCCTATGTTCATAGTAGCACTCTTTACAATAGCCAAGTGCTGGAAACAGCCTAAGTGCCCATCAGTGGATGATTGGATCAAAAAACTTTGGTACATTTACGCAATGGAATACTACACAGCAGAAAGGAAGAAGGAACTCCTACCCTTTGCAACAACATGGATGGAACTGGAGAGTATTATGCTTAGTGAAATAAGCCAGTCAGTGAAAAGAAAAATACCATATGATCTCACCCATTACAGAACAATAATGAACAAAACTAACAACGAGCAAAACAGAACCAAATATATGAATACAGTGAATAGGCCTTCAGTGGTCAAGGGGAAGGGGGTTAGGGGGAGGGAGGAGGAAGAGACAAGGAAGGGGAGCAGTTTAGACAAGAACCTAGTATAAAGGAACCATAGACATGGGCAACAGGTGGGAATGACTTTGTGGGGAATGGGTGGGTGGGAAAGGAGACAGAGGGGAGCAAAAAGGGGGTGGATGTAATACAACAATACATTTTTTAAAAAAATCAATAAGATACCACCTCACACCTGTCATAATGACAATCATCAACAAATCAACAAACAACAAGTTTTTGCGAAGATGTGGGAAAATTGAAACCTGGTACACTGTTGGTGGGAATGCAGGCTGGTGCAGCCACTATGGAAAACAGTATGCAATTTCCTTAGAAAACCAAAAATGGAACTGCCTTTTGATCTAGCAATTTCAGTACGAGGACTATACTGGAGGAATCCTGAAATGCCAATTCATAAGAACCTATTTACCCCTATGTTCATAGCAGCATTATTTACAATATCCAAATGTTGGAAACAGCATAAATGCACATTAATGGATGATTGGATCAAAACCCTTTGGTATATTTACACAATGGAATACTACACAGCAGAAAGAAAGAAGGAACTCCTACCCTTTGCAACACCATGGATGGAACCTCATCCTTGAGGTTCTAGTTTCAAGCTGTTGTGATATGAGAAGATGCTTGGTATGATTTCAATTTTATTGAATTTGTGGAGGCTTATCATGTGTCCTACCATGTGGTCTATCTTTGATAATGTTCCATGTTCATTTGAAAAGACTGGGTATTTCTCTTCTTTGGGGTAAAAAGTTCTGTATATATCAGTTAAATCCATTTCATCTACAGTGTTGTTCATTGCTATAATATCCTTGGTGTATTTTAGCTTGAAAGATCTGTCCATTGTTGATAATGGAGTATTTAAACTCCCTACTATTAGTATGCTGCTGTCCTTCTTGAAGCCCTCTAAGATTTTTCCTATATATTTGGGTGTTCCTAAGTTGGGTGCATTATGTTTACAAGGGTTGTGTCTTCTTGACAAAATGCCTTTCTTTGTTTCTTTTGATGACCTTCATTGTCAAATCTATTTTGTCTGATACAAGTATTGCTACCCGAGCCTTGTTTTTATGTCCATTTGCTTGAAATATATTTTTCCAACCCTTCACTTTTAGTCTGTTGATATTTTGTTCTGAGGTGGGTCTCTTTTTTTAAAAAATATTTTATTTATTATTTTTCAGAGAGAGGGTAAGGGAGAAAGGCAGAGAGGGAGAGAAACATCAATGTATGGCTGCCTTTGACCTGCCTCCAGCTATGGATCTGGCTGGAGACCTGGCTTGCAACCTGGTTATGTGCCCTGGCTGGGAATCAAACCAGCAACCTTTGGGTTTGCAGGCCAACACCTTATCTACTGTGCCACCAGCCAGGGTGAGGTGGGTCTCTTGATGATAGCATACATGTAGCTCATATTTTCTATTTAGGTACCCTATGTCTTTTTTTATGATTTTATTTATTACCTTTAGAGAGAGGGGAAGGGAGAAAGGCAGAGAGGGAGAAAGACATCAATGTATGGTTGCCTTTCACCTGCCTCCAGCCCAGATCTGACTGGAGACCTGGCTTGCAACCTGATTATGTGCCCTGGCTGGGGACTCGAACCAGTGACCTTTGGGTTCGCAGGCCGGTGCCTTATCCACTGCACCACCAGCCAGGTTCCTATGTCTTTTTATTTGTGCATTTTATCCTTTTTCATTTAAGGTTATTGTTGAGAGGCATTTCTTCATTGACATTTTCCCTCATTGTTCCTGCATTCCTCTCTGTGTGTCTCTGTTTCTTCATCGTTTATTTATTTATTTATTTCAAAATATTTTATTCATTATTTTCAGAGAGAGGGAAAGGGAGAGAGGAGGAGAGACATCAATGTATGGTTGCCTTTCAGCTGCCTCCAGCTACAGACCTGGCTGGAAGTCTGGTTTGGGATCTGGCTATGTTGTCCTGGCTGGGAATTGAACCAGAGACCTTTGGGTTTGCAGGCCGGTGCCTATTCACTGACCCACCAAACAGGGTCTGTTCCTTCATCTTTTAAAAGCAGCCCTTTATCATCTCTTGCAATGCTGGTTTGTTGGAGTTGTATTATTTTAGCCTCCTTTTGTCTGGGGAACTCTTTATTTAATCTTCCATTCCGAATGAGAGAGCCTTATTGGGGTGATTAATGTTGGTTGCATTACTTGTTTTTCATTATTTGAAGTATGTTTTACCATTCCCTTCTGGTTTGTATTGTTTCTGTTGAAAAATCATTTCATAACCTTATTGGAGCCCCCTTACATGTTACTAGCTGTTTTTCTATTGATGCTTTTTGGGTTGTCTCCTTGTCTTTGAAATTTACCATTTTCATTAGATGCATCTTGTAGTGGGACTGGTTGGGTTCATCTTCATTGGGAACCTCTGTGCCTCCTAAACTTCAGTGACATTTTTGCTCATCAAATTTAAGGAAGTTTTCTATCATTACTTTTTTCAAACAGGTTTTATGTCCCTTGCTTCTCTTCTCCTTTTGGTATCCCTGAACAGATATTGTTTTGGTTCATGTTGCCCTGTATCTTTCTTAAAATCTCTTCATTCTTTTCCAGTCTTTTAAAAAAAAATTGTTGCACTGTCTAGTTATTTTTTTCTGTATTGTCCTCCAATATGCTGATCCAGTCTTCTGCTTCCTCTAACCTGCTCTGAATTTTTTCTATTGTGTTCTTCAGTTCAGAAATTGTATTCTTCATTTCCTCTTGGTTCTTATTTTTTTTTCTTTTAATTTTATTGTTGTTGTATTACATCCATCCCCTTTTTACTCCCCTCTGTACCCCTACCCACCCACCCAAAGTCAATCCAACCTGTTGTCCATATCCCTGGTTCCTTTATACTAGGTTCTTGTCTAAACTGATCCCCTTTCTTGCCTCTGCCCACCCCGCCACCAACCCCTTACCCCCTGACCACTGAAGGCCTATTCCTTGTATTCATATACTTGGTTCTGTTTTGCTTGTTGTTAGTTTTGCTCACTATTGTCCCATAATGGGTGAGATCATATGATATTTGTCCTTCACTGACTGGCTTATTTCACTAAGCATAATACTCTCCAGTTCCATCCATGTTGTTGCAAAGGGTACAAGTTCCTTCTTTCTTTCTGCTATATAGAATTCCATTGTGTAAATGTACC
>PVIW01016452.1:0-16633 GCA_004026585.1 Noctilio leporinus | reverse complement strand
AGGGGTAGGGGGGAGGGGGGAGGCAGAGGCAAAGAAGGGGAGCAGCTTAGACAAGAACCTAGTATAAAGGAACCATGGACATGGACAACAGGTGGGATTGACTTTGGGGGGAAAGGGTGGGTGGGGAGGGGGACAGAGGGGAGAAAAAAAGGGATGGATGTAATACAACAACAATAAAATTAAAAGAAAAAAAAAAGAAGTTCTATCACTGTTTGCTCAGTGTTTGTAAGACAAATAGGCAATTTAGGGAACTTCAATTTGAATCAATTTTCTAGATTAATTCCATCTGCAGTCAAAGCAAAGGAAAGCAAACGTCGGGATGGTTTTCTTTCCATGTGTTCCAAAACATCTTTGGGTTATCACCTGTTTCTCCTTTTCCTTCTGACTATCTCTAATATTCTGGCACA
Source organism: Noctilio leporinus (assembly GCA_004026585.1). Lineage (NCBI taxonomy): Eukaryota > Metazoa > Chordata > Mammalia > Chiroptera > Noctilionidae > Noctilio > Noctilio leporinus. The sequence goes on along the minus strand of PVIW01016452.1, from coordinate 16,226 downwards.
ACCTTTCTAAGTGCTGTAGTTCTGTGTGTCATTCTGTTTTAGGTTGTCAATTCTAGAAAGGATGGAATAATAAATAGGATTGTAGCTCTTAGAGCTGGTAGAGATGGCAAATATGGTCCAGGTTTCTATGTTGGAGCAATCACTGAAGTCAGGTGAGCCTATATCAACATAACTAGTGATATCATTGGTTCTAGATACCTGCACCTTCTCACCTCCTTGTCCTCTGAAGAGCCACGGATCAGGACCCACTGCATCAGCAAGAACAGAGCAAAGATCTACACCTTAGGTTTCACCCTTATTGACACTTTTAGTTCTTCCCAAGAAGAACTGCCAGATCTTTTCTACCTGTCTTTACTATTTATGGGAAAGTGTAATTTTAACCTACATAAGAAGATATTTTGTTACACTTTCCTAAAAAGTAATAGAATGGGCACCATTTCCAATCCTGCTTGAGTAATCCTTATTTTGTTCTGTCCCTCAGCAGTAAGCATTAGAATGTAAACAGTCCCACTTAATGCAGAATCTGTTTCTCTCGTTTGATGAACTGGAAGGAGATAATTCATTTAATTCTGGTAACACAGTAATAAATAGGAAGTTCAATAAAAGAACAATGCTTTCTTCTCTGCTACAGGAGCACCAAGTAAGCCTAGATTTATAGTATGGGTTTGATCTGAGTCCTTGAAAACACACACACATGCACACACACATACACACACACACGAATATAAAAGCATTACATACACACTATGTATACAGCAAAAACTTCAAGAAAGCAGCATTTCCTGGGGGGATAAATCATAGATTTCAAGTGGCATTCAGTTTTTCCTTCAACCTTGCAAATAGAGTGATAGAGATTCCTCTTGACTCTGTGGGTTTCCTTTATCCCAAGCTAAACATTTGCTCTGAAACCAACTTGGTGCTACATGAATGCATTTTTATGCCTTTTGATTTAGAATAAGCAGATGTTAAAGACTGAGTGAAAGATACTCAGTATCTCATTCAGTGAAATGTTTGACATAATTTATATCTGAGCCTTGGAAGAATCTATGGAAAAGAAGACATGGTATAGATCATCTGTAGAACACCAAAAAATGACTGAGACTGACAAAAGACCATTATGAACCCTGATATATAAACCTGCCATATTTGCTAAATGCCATGGAGAAAAATATATGGCAATAGACAAGTGGGTCTGAGTGCCATGTTGATGGAATAATTATCATTTGAAGCCAGAGCTGACATGAAAAATCTCTAAAGGGGGCATTTTTTATTAGTTTGCATGTTTCCTATTCATATAACAAACTCAGGTAAAGTTAAAAGATTCTGTCTTCCAGGCTGGTTTTTGGGTTGCTAGCCACTCAACAATTACCCCATACCTGACTATGGCCAGAAGATCCCAGGTTAAAAATGGAGAGTAAGTTCTTTTCCCAGTCTCATTCTTAGAAACCAGGGAGAAGGATCAAGACCTTTGAAAATAGCTCAGTACCTGTGTGTATGTGTGTGGAGGGTAGTGGTGGTGGTGGTGTGAACATGACTGTCCAACCCAGTGTGTGTGTTTGTGGGAAGGAGGGTGTCTACTTTGGAGCACAGATCTGAGAAATGCCCCCCAGACTGGATTTCCTGGTTCCTTTAAGGAAGCCAGGAAGATAAATCTGGCCATTTCTCAGTTTGAAGGCTATGACACAAAAAGAAGTTCCTTCTGGTCTCTGGGCCCCCATGAGCTCACCCTCTGTATCTTAAAGTGGCCTTCCACAAAAGGGCCAGTGTCCTTTTTTCCATGCCCCTCTCCCAGGCTGATTTTGAGGAGACTTGAGAGCAGGTTCCCAGGGAGCTTAACACCTTCCCAGAGATGAAGCAGATCATTGTCTGAAGGTAAGGCGAAGCTCTGATTTAGGAGAACATCCCAAGTGAAAAGGATGTTTTTGGTCATTGCCAAAATCTACCTTGACTTAATGGCTTTAGAACTTCCTCCCACTACACCTCTTTCCTTGTCCAAAAACAATCTGTTGCTGGCTTTGCTCTGCCTTCTCATTACCCAAGACCACAGGCAGCCAGCACTTCCCAGTCCTCAGCATTCCCATCCCCTCGCCTTCATTCAGCCCGCATCTTTCTACACCTTAGAAGCACTCCCACAGCAAAGCAGAGTGCGTGGGGCTGCCTGTCCACTTACCCCTGGCCAAGTGATTTATTCAGATCTGCATCCTCTCGTCCCCGAGTCAGTTTTCCAGGTGTGTTCACCTTCCAGGACTCGCCTTCAGCAGCATGCAAACAGCCGGCTGGGACAGCCCTGGGCCTCCAGGCTGCAGAGAGGGTGGGCGGATGAGCACAGCGAAAGGGGTGGAGTACAGTGATGGGCGCAAGTGCTGGCTCTTACCTTGGTTTCTCTATTTGCTTTTCAATTATCTCCAAACTTCCCTTTGGTTGGCCGGTTCTCTCCACCGTTCGCTCCAGTCGGCACCCTGAAACTCTATGCTTTATCTCTCGGTAGATTCTCCGTGGTCACAGCTAAATACTGGGCCCCTTCAAATGCCCGCACTCTCTTCATGCAGCCAACCGCACAATACCAGGGAGAGAAGAAACTGACACCGGGAAATTGAAAGGGGTAGCTGACACAGGAAAGAGCGTGAGAGAACCGCATTCACACTCTTAAATACACAGACGCCTCCTCAAGCTCCAGCTACTATGTAGCAGCTGCAGCGGGCGGGAGCCCCAGACACCGCTTCAAATCTTCCCAGACTAGGTTTCTGTTCCCGCTTGATGCTGTTTTTGGAAAATGCTATAGAATGAGGGGAAGAGAAAAGCCAAGAGGGTTGGGGAGGGCAAAATTGAGGAGGCAAGCTCTCTTTCGTCTCCCCACCGCTACCTCCAAAAATGTCCAACCCTGAGCTCTTCTTCCTTTTCCCTTCTATCTGCTCCTGGGTTCCCTTGTCTCCTGTTCCCCCTTTCTCCCTGTCTTTGGGAAGCTGCAGAGAGCCCGTAGCAGTTGTGTTTAGTGGTGGTGGTGGTAGTGGTTGAGGTGGGGGTGGAAATCTCAAGGTTGGTAGAAGCACATCACCTCCCCCTCTAGCCTGGCGGTGCGTCACACACACCCAGCTCTCAATCAGTAGCGGGGAAGGCAGAGAGTGGGGAGGGAAAGGGGGAGGACGCGACAGCTTGCGGGGGCAGTAGCTTCTGCCTTCTCTGCAGCTCAGTGACCAGGGGTGGAAGGAAGCCTCAGCCACAACCCTAAGTCAGTACCCCACCCTACCCCACCTCCTCATCTTTAGCCCCCTCCCTACAGAGTTTTCTGTTTCATTCGTTTGCTCTGCCTGGGTCTCACCCTTCCTTGGGCAGTGGCAGAAGCTGAGGAGCTGAGTGCCGGTCAGGGCATAAGGGGTTGGAGCACCTCAGAGCGCCTGGTTTGCAGTTTCTCTTTGCCCTTTGGTCTCAGTGCCTCCTGCTCTGGACAGTGACCCACATCTGCCTCTTTTAGCCTGGACTCTGGGTGGATGGTGATGGGGCTGCGCTGGAAGCCATGGGTCTTCCTGGGGAAAGGGGAGTTGAGCCAGTGGGATCACAGGCGAGTGGCAGAACAGCAGAACAGCAGGACCCAGAGTTGCCAGGGACAGACCTGGGGTCCTCTCTGGGCTGTCTTCAATCCCCAAAGGATCTAAGTATAACCAATGCAGGCATCCCAATGAACATAGCCCAATTCTTCTATCCTTACCCCTGCCAACCATGGGGTCAGTATCCCAGGATCCAGTCAAAACTGAAGGGGAGAGGGGATGGATAGTGATTTTATAGGATGAGATAGTAACTTGCTTAGTGGTGGCGGTGCACACGGTGGTGTGGGGGAGGGAGGTGTAACGGGACCCTTGGGTGATTCTGACCTTTGTGCCTTAGTGTCACATGAGACACCTACCTACCCCCACCTCTCACCTCATACTCTGTCACCCAGTATGCGGATCTTCTTGAAAACTCCTGGAACTGAACGAATGGCCCCACTCCCATCACAAGCCTGAGGCTTTGACCTGCAAACCGCTGGCGCTTAGGTTTGCTAGCAGGCAGCATCTGCTGACACGGTCACGCAGCCCCAAACTCGGCTTTCTCTTTTAGCTTCCTCGTTACATCTCTATGGAAATGTGTGGGGGGTGTAAGGCTCTGTCCTTCTGGACTGGGGGCTGGTGCCTGAAACATTTTCCCTACCACTCTCAGAACAATCTGGAGATGAAAGAAAGCCCCAGTGGAGTGCTACTTTCCCCTGTAGCCTTAAACTGCTGAACACACACTGCTAGACTAAGTACAGCTCCAAAAAGAACCAGAACCCTTGCCTTGCCTACATGGCCCAGGGTTCTCATTTCCTCCCCAGTGAAGCTGGCATAGTTATGTATAGTGGCTGCCCTAAAAACTTCCTTAGGGTAACCTGGGAAAGTCCCCACTGATACCAAGCAAGACAAGTTTTTCTGTTGTCCTGGGGTCTCTTAGCCCTGAAGTGGCCCAACACTCTACAAAATATTAAGCTTTTGTATGGTAGCAAGACTTTGGAGAAAAGAATTGCTTTGGAAGATGAAGAGTTTGTGCTTGTTTGTGGGGGTCAGGGGTGAGTTTGGAGCCTCCCCTCCATACTATTTAAAGACTTTAGGAAGTGTTTCTAAATGGTCAATGAAGTGGATGAAAAAAATTACTTGATTCTGAAATCTATGTCTTTTCCCCAAAGATAGTTTTACTGTAGCTAGCAACCTCAAATGTACAGCCTCCCAAACAAAAGAGGTCTATATTATTATTAAGCTGGTTCTTCCCTTGGTAAGAGGGTGACTAGGATTTGTGGCTCTGGACAAGACATTGGGGCATCGCCTTTTCTCTGACTATACGTATAGAATGGAGTTTAATGTAGTATGTAGGCAGAGATTGACATAAGGAACCCAGACATTAAAGGCATTTTTCTTCCCCTATTAGAAGGGTTTCACAACTTAAGTACTATGAATAGTTTTGGCCAGATGATTCTTTTATTTTTAATTAATTTATTCTTGTTGTATTACATTTATCCCATTTCCCCCCACTATATTTCCCTGCTATGTCCTCCCTATTCTCTCTCCCACAATCAATCCCACATGTTATCCATGTCCATGGGTCATTTGTAGTAGTTCTTTGACTAAACTGTTCCTTCTTTTAGCTACTTTCTCCACCTCTCCCCTCCCCTCTGCACACTGAAAGTCTGTTCCTTGTTTCCATGCCTATGGTCCTATTTTGCTTGTTTGTTTTGTTCATTAGTCTCCTGTATTAGGTGAGATCATACAGTATTTGTCTTCCACTACCTGCCTTACTTCACTAAGCATAATACTCTCCAGTTCCATGAATGTTGTCGCAAAAGGTATGAGTTCCTTCTTTCTTTCTGCTGTGTAGTATTCCATTGTGTAAATGTACCAAAGTTTTTGATCCATTCATCCACTGATGGGCACTTAGGCTGTTTACAGCACTTGGCTATTGTAAATAGTGTTGCTATAAACATAGGGTCCATAGGTTCTTATGAATTGGTGTTTCAGGGTTCTTTGGGTACAATCCTAGCAGTGGAATTGATGGGTCAAAACGCAGTTCCATTTTTAGTTCTTCTGAGGAAATTCCATACTGTTCTCCATAGTGGCTGCATCTGCACCAGGGTTCCCTTTTCTCCACATCCTTGCCAGCAGGTGTTGTTTATTGATTTGCTAATGATGGGCATTCTGACAGGTGTGAGGTGGTATCTTAGGTATCTTATTGTGGTTTTAATTTGCATCCCTCTGATGGCAAGCAATATTGAGCATTCTTTCATATGCCTTTAGGCCCTTTGTATATCCTTTTCAGAGAAATGTCTGCTTACTCCTTTGCCCAGTATTCCATTGGCTTGTTGGCCTTCCTGGTGTTGAGTTGTGTGAGTTCTTTACATATTTTGGAGATCACACCCTTCTCTGAGGTATCATTGGCAAATATGTTTTCCCATATAGTCAGTTCCCTTTTAATTTTGCTGATTTATTTTTAGCTGAGCAGAAACTATCCAGTTTGATGTAGTCCACTTGTTTATTTGTTCCATTATTTGCCTTGCCCTAGCACAAAATAGGTGAAAATATTGCTGCATGGGATATCTGAAATTTCACTGCCTATGTTTTCCTCTAGGAATTTTATAGTGGCATAGCTTATGTTTAAGTGCTTTATCCATCTTGACTTTATTCTTGTGTATGGTATAAGATGGGGTCTAGCTTTATTTTTTCCTTTTCTTTTTTTTAAATTTAATTTTGTTGTTGTTGTTGTTTTACATCCATCCCCTTTTTGCTCTCCTCCATCCTCTTCCCCAACTACCCATTCACCCCCCAAAGTTAATCCCACCTGTTCTCCATATCTATGGTTCCTTTATACTAGGTTCTTGTCTAAACTGCTCCCCTTCCTTGCCTGTTCCTCCACCCTCCCCTGAACCTGCTTCCCCCTGACCACTGAAGGCCTATTCCCAGTATTCATATATCTGGTTCTGTTTTGCTTGTTGTTAGTTTTGTTCATTATTGTCCTGTAATGGGTGAGATGATATGGTATTTGTCCTTCACTCACTGGCTTATTTCACTAAGCAGAATACTTTCTAGTTCCATCCATGTTGATGTAAAGGGTACAAGTTCCTTCTTTCTTTCTGCTATATAGAATTCCATTGTGTAAATATGCCAAAGTTTTTTGATCCAATCATTCACTGATGGGCACTTAGGCTGTTTCCAGCACTTGGCTATTGTAAATAGTGCCACTATGAACATAGGTGTGCATAGGTTCTTATGAATTGGTGTTTCAGGATTCTTTGGGTATAGTCCAAGTAGTGGAATCACTGGATCAAAAGGCAGTTCCACTTTTAGTTTTTTAAGGAAACTCCATACTGTTTTCCACAGTGGCTGCACCAGCCTACATTCCCACCAACAGTGCACGAAGGTTCCCTTTGCCCCACATCCTCGCCAACACTTGTTGTTTGTTGATTTGTTGATGATTGCCATTCTGGCAGGTGTGAGGCGGTATCTTATTGTGGTTTTAATTTGCATCTCTCTGATGACTAGTGATGTTGAGCATTCTTTCATATGCCTCTGGGCCCTTTGTATATCTTCCTCAGTGAGTTGTCTGTTCAGGTCCTTTGCCCATTTTTAAATTGGGCTGTCTGTCTCCCTGGTGTTGAGTCGCATTAGTTCTTTATATATTTTGGAGATCAGACCCTTGTCTGAAGTATCATTGGCAATTATGTTTTCCCATACAGTTGGTTCCCTTTGAATTTTGCTGATATTTTCTTTAACTGAACAGAAACTTTTCAATTTGATATATTCCCATTTGTTGATTTGTTCTGTTATTTCCTTTGCCCTTGATGAAATATCAGTAAACATGTTTCTGTGTAGGATATCAAAAAGTTTACTGCCTATATTTTCCTCCAGGAACTTTATGATGGCACTGCTTATGTTTTAATCCTTTATCCATCTTGAGTTTATTTTGGTGTATGGTGTAAGTTGAAGGTCTAGTTTTATCTTTTTGCAGGTTGCTGTCCAGTCTCCCAACACCACTTGTTGCACCACTTGTTGAAGGGACTGTTTTTACTCCATTTTATGTTCCTTCCCGCTTTGTCAAATATTAGTTGACCATAGAGTCTTGGGTTAATTTCTGGGCTCTCTATTCTGTTCCATTGATCTATATGTCTATTCTTATGCCAGTACCAGATAGTTTTGATGACAGTAGCCTTGTAGTATTGTTTGAAGTCTGGTATTGTGATTCCTCCTACCTTGTTATTCTTTCTCAAGATTGCTGTGGGTATTCAGGGGTGTTTTTGGCTCCATATAAATTTTTGAATTATTTTTTCTATTTCTGTGAAGTCTGTCATTGGTATTTTAATTGAGACTGCATTGAATATGTAGATTGCTTTGGGTAGTATGGACATTTTAATGATGTTAATTCTTCCCATCCATGAACATGATATATGCTTCCATTTATTTGTATCTTCCTTGATTTCTTTCTTCAATGTTCTTCTTCTTCTTTTTTTTTGGTTTTGTAGCAAACATTTTTTTTTTAAATTTTATTGTTGTTGTATTACATCCATCCCCTTTTTGCTCCCTTCTGTCTATTCAATGTTCTGTATCCTGAGTACAGGATTTTTTACCTCCTTGGTTAAGTTTATTCCTAGGTACTTTATTTTTCTTGTTGCTATGGTAAATGGGATTTGTTTTCTTGCTTCTATTTCTAATGTTTCATTATTGGTATACAAAAATGCTTGTGATTTCTGGATATTGACTTTATATCCAGCTATATTGCTAAATTTGCTTTAGGTCAGGTAAGATTTTGGTGGAGCCTATCGGGTTTTGTATGCACACTAGCATATCATCTGCAAATAATGACAGTTTCACTTCCTCCTTTCCAATTTGGATACCTTTGATTCCTTTTTTTCTCTGATGGCTATGGCTAGAACTACCAAGACGATGTTGAACAGAAGTGGAGAAATTGGACAGCCCTGTCTCACTCCTGATCTTAGGGGGAAAGCTTTTAGATTTTCCTCATTGAGTATGATGTTGGCTTCAGGTTTCTCATAGATGGCCTTTATGATGTTGAGGTATGCTCCCTTTATTCCCATTTTGCTGAGGGTTTTTATCATAAATGGTTACTGTACTTTATCAAATGCTTTTTCAGCATCTATTGATATGATCATATGGTTGTTATCTTTCAATTTGTTAATGTGGTGTATTACATTTATTGATTTACAAATGTTGTACCATACTTGCATCCCTGTTTCATTCTCTTGTACTGTCTTGGAATATTTTTCTACATTGTCCTGCAACTCGCTGATCTGGTTCTCTGCTTCCTCTAGTCTACTGTTGATTCCTACTATTGTATTGTTCAATTCAGAAATTGTATTCTTCATTTTCTCCTGGCTCTTACTGATAGTTTCTAAGTCCTTTTTGATGCTGATGTAACTCTCAGTAAGTTCCTTGTAGCTTCCCTGGAGTTCTTTGTAGTTCCCCTGGAGTTGTTTATAGTTTTCTTTGAGCTGGCTGAGCTCATTGAGCTTCTCTATCATCATTCTTTTGAATTCCATATCTGATAGATTGTTTGCCTCTGTTTCATTTGGTGATATTTCTGGGGATTCTTCCTTTCCTTTTGGTGGTGGACTGATTCTTTTATTCCCCATTTTGGGTGTCTGGGTTTTTTTTTCTCCTCGGATTAATATGCTTTGCTTCACTGCCTTATGTGGACCATCCTTCTGTGTTAGGAGATTTGTGGAGTTCAGTGTTGCAGGCTCCTAGATTTCCTCCACTTGTTGCTCTTGGGGTGGCCAAGTTATGTCGTTAACTTGGGCTGTCTGGTTGTATTTTACATTGGTTGTGTATGTTGCTCTTTTCCTTCCAGTTCGCTGATTGAAAGACACTCCTTCTATCACATCTCATACACTGTTTTGAGCTGTTCCTAAAACAAAACCATCTGTCCAGGCAAAATAACCAGACCTTCAGAGATACCTTTCTCTTTTAATCCCCCTTTCGACTGCCTATGAACGTAACTATATACCCATACCCTCCAAGGTAGCGCCCGCGCTTAATCATACCCTCAGCTGGAACTGAGCCAGTCTTAATAGGCATGTAGGTATATTAAGACTATATGTCTATGAGGGGAAATATGATTAAGCTGACTAAAGTATAGATAATTTTGAAGGGTGCTGAGGAGTAGCAAAGATAGCTGGGATATGAGAGAGAAAACTAGCTTATCTATTCTATAGAAATAAGAAGAGGGAAAATAAGAAAGCCTCAAGTATGAGTAAACAGTATAAGCCTATATATATAATTGCCTCATCTACCTCCCTGTTCACCCTTAATGATCCCTGATTGGTCCAGGTGGAGCTGTGTGCTTTTAGCAAGAAAAAAAAAGAAAGAAAGAAAAAAATAAAGAAAGGGTTTCGGTTGCTGGGTAAGGTAGGAATACTTAGTTTGAGGACTGGGAATGAGTTGAAGCAGGAGAGTAGGTAGAGTTTAAATCCAGAGTAGGAGGGGGGTCTTGGGTATTTAGTTGGATTGAGATAGGGGAGGAGTAAAAATATGTGAGTTGGGATACACTATGGTATAAACAGTATTTGCTTAAAATGCACTAATCGTGAGGGTTGGAAGTAACTTTTGAAAAGGATATGTTAGGGATTAATAGTTCATGTAGCTCTCGGTGTAACTGAGGTGCTTGAGATTGGCAGCAATCCATTTCCTGATTCTGCCTCTTTCTTGGTCAGGTCTCTGCAGTCTACAGTCTAGCTGTGTGGTCTTGGAGTGGCAGGGCCTATGGTTATCACAGTCAGGGCTTATTCTGAGTGTCAGCCCCCAGTAGGCTGGACCTCCAGTAGCCTAGCTGGGTTTCTGTGCTTCTGGTGTTTTGGAGCCCTTCCTTCTCTCACTGGGTCTGTGTGAAGACCTGCAGGGTGCTTCTTTGGTGTCTATGGCTGCTACCCCCTCTCCAGCTCCTGCAGGAGCTTCCTGCCTATATATATAGTTGCCTCATATATATATATATATATATATATATATATATATATATATATATATATATATATATATAGTTGGTACCTGGTTCCAAGGTGCGGTGGCCTGCAACCTTGTTGACTCCTGTGATGGCTGGCCCTGTCCCCCCCAGCTCCCAGAGGATGTAGCCCCTGTCCGCTAATAGCACCTGGCTCCCCCAGGCAAAGGCTAACCATCTAAGCAATCCAGTTCTTTGAGGAGTTTTTCACCACTGCCTCTGTGATGCGTGCTTGGCTCCCCAGAGGTTCCACAGTGCAGCCTGCTGGCTAACGCTACTCCTCCCCCTCCAGTAACTCGAGGAGTCCTTTGTTGCTTGCAATGGGCCATCAGTTGCACTAGCTGCAAGTTCCTGGTGCGCAGTTTGGAGTTTCTGTGGGAGCCTGTGGCTGGTGTGGGTGAGCGGGGCTGGGTCCTCCCCCTCTTCTCCCCCTCCCCTTCCCCCTCCCTGGGGCTCTGAATAGCCCTCTCCCCAGTGGTGCAGTGGCAGGACTTCAAGTCTTTGTGGGAGCCTGCTGCTGGTGGGATACGCAACGTTGGGCTTTCCGCCTTGCAGGGGCTGCAAGCCGTCCTTTCCCCGGGATGCAGTGGCACAGTTTTCAGCCCTCTCACTGCTCTGGCTGGTGCACTTCCCTGCTCCCCTGATCCTGCTCTTGAGGTCCTCTCATCCTCCACCTATGCCCCAGTGAGGAGCTTCCTCTGTCTCCAAAGTGAGGTTCTCACACAGTCTCTCCCCTGCAGGAGTTCAATTTCTCATTCCCTCCTGAGTTTAAACTCAATGTCCAAACTTCACTGCTCAGATTTCTAGTCACCGGGGAGCCTGGAGCTGTCTTCAGTTAGAAACGCCCCTCTGGGTAGAGCCGCTACTGCCCAGAGCCAACATCAGCCCACTGGTCAGTTTAAAACTGTCTTACCTGCTCTCTTGTAGGCCTCTGCTGCCTCTGGGCTGTGTTCCCCTGAGTCCAAATGCTTACTGCTCTGATTCTTAGGGACCTGCAGACGTCTCTTGCTCCCTATCCTATCCTCCAGCTGCTCTGGCACTGGATGAACGCCATCAGCATTACTCTCTACTCTATCACCATCTTTCCTCTCTTCTCTATTTTCTTCTTCATGAGTCTGGTTAAAGTTTTGCCAATTTTGTTTATTTTTTCAAAGAACCAGCTCCTGAATTCATTGATTCTTGGATTATTCTTTTAGTCTCTATGTCATTTATTCTCCTCTGATCTCTTATTTCCTTCCTTTTACTTGCTCTGGGCTTTGTTTGTTGTTGCTCCTATAGTTTTTGTAGGTTTATGGTTAAATTGTTTGTATGAGCTTTTGCTAACCTTTTTAGGTAGTCCTGTATTACTATGAACTTCCCTCTCAGGACTGCCTTCACTGTGTCCCATAGGTTTTGGGCTGTTGCGTATTCATATTAATTTGTTGCCAGAAACCTTTTGATTTCTTCCTTGATCACATTGTTAACCCATTCATTACTTAATAGCACTTTTTCAGTCTCCATGAATTACAATATTTTTGTTATTTTCTTGATGTTGGTTTCTAGTTTCAAGCAATTGTGATCTGAGAAGATGCTTGGTACAATTTCAACTTTCTTGAATTTGTGAAGGCTTGTCTTGTGTCCTACCACATGGTCTACCTTTGAGAATGTTCCATGTGCATTTGAAAAAAATGTATATTTTGCTTCTTTGGGGTGAAAATTTCTGTACATATTAGTTAAGCCTATTTCATCTAGAGTGTTGTTCAATGTCACAATATCCTTGGTGTTTTTTGCTGGGAAGATCTGTCCATTGTTGATAATGGGATATTAAGATTCCCTATTGTTAATGTGTTGCTGTGGATATCCTTTTTGAAGCACTACAAGATTTTTAAAAATGTATTTGAGTGTTCCTATGTTGGATACATATATAACCCTTGTAGGGTTATATCTTCTTGATGCATTGTTCCCTTAAGTATTATAAAATGTGCTTTGTCTCTTTTTAAGGTCTTCATTGTAAAATCTATTTTGTCTGATATAAGTATTGCTACCCCAGCCTTTTTTTCATGTCCATTTGCTTGAAATATACTTTTCCATCCCTTCCTTTTCACTCTGTGTTGATCTTTTGCTCTAAGGTGGGTCTCTTATGGATAGCATATATGTGGGACATGTTTCCTCATCTATTCAGCTACCCTATGTCTTTAGTTGTGCAGTTAATCCATTTACATTTAAGGTTATTATTGATAGCTGCTTATTCAGTGACATTTGCCTTTTTTGTAGCCATGTTCCATTCTGTTCCTCTCTGTTTTTTCATCTTTTTGAAGCAAACCCTTTAGCTTGCCTTGCAATGCTGAGTTTCTGGAGATATATTCTTTTAGCCTTCTTTTGACTGGAAAACTCCTTACTTCACCTTCCATTTTGAATGAGAGTCTTGCTAGGTAGAGTAGCGGTGGTTGCAGGCCTTTGTTGTTCATTGCTAGGAATATTTTTTGCCATTTTTCTCTGTCTTATAGTGTTTCTGTTGAGAAATCAGTTGATAATTTTATTGGAGCCCCTTATATGTTATTAGCTGTTTCTTTTTTAGTTTAATTAATTTTATTTAGCATTGTTGTGTTGCAGCTGTTTTATTTTTCCCTCACTGCTCCTCCCTGCCCCACCCTCCTGCCCCCTCTCCCACAGTCAATCCCCAGCTTGTTGTCCATGTCCATGTGTCCTTCACACTAGTTCCTCAATTGAATCCTTCCCCCTGTTTCCCTCTTCTTCCCCTCCCCACTAGTCACCATCATTCTGCTCCTCTTCCCTACCCCCATGTCGCTTATTTCTTTCTGCTCATTTGTTTTCTTCATTAGTCTCCTGTTTAAGTGAGAACATATGGTATTTAACTTTTGCTGCCTGGCTTATTTCACTAAGCATGCTGCTCTCTAGTTTCATCCATGCTATAGCAAATGGTAGAAGTTCTTTCTTTCTGCTGCATAGAACTCCATTGTGTAAATGCACCAGTTTTTTGATCCTTTCATCCACTGAAGGGCACTTAGGTTGTTTCCAGCACTTGGATATTGTAAATAACACTGCTATGAACATAGGGGTACATAGGTACTTCTGAATTGGTGTTTCAGGATTCTTTGGGTATAATCCTAGCAGTGGAATTACTGGGTCATAAGGCAGTTCTATCCTTAGTTTTTGAGGAAATTTCATGCTGCCTTCCATAGTGGCTGCACCAGTCTGCATTTCCACCAGCAGTACACGAGGGATCCCTTTTCTCCATATCCTCATCAGCGCTTGTTGTTTGTTGATTTGCTGATGATGGCCATTCTGACAGGTGCGAGGTGGTATTTCATTGTAGTTTTAATTTGCATCTCTCTGATGACTATTGTTGATGAGCATTCTCTCATATGCTTTTGGGCTATTTATATGTCTGTCTTAGAGTAGTGTCTGTTCAGGTCCTTTGCCTATTTTTAGTTGTGATGTCTGTCTCCCTAGTGTTCAGTCATATTTGTTCTTTATATATTTTGGAGAACAAACCCTTGTCTGAGGTATCATTGACAAATATGTTTTCCCATATTGTTGGTTCTCTTTTCATTTTGTTGATGTTTTCTTTAGCTGAGCAGAAACTCTTCAGTGTGATGTACTACTATTTGTTTATTTGTTCCTTTATTTCCCTTGCCCTGGGAGAGATACCAGTGAAAATATTGTTACATGGGATATCTGCAAAATTTTTGCCCATGTTTTTCTCTAGGACTTTTATGGTGGCACCTCTTTTTTTTTTTTTTTTTAATTTTTTAGTTTTATTGTTGTTGTTTTACATCCATCCCCGTTTTCCTCCACTCTGTCCCCCTCCCCACCCACCCATTGCCTCCAAAGTCAATCCCACCTGTTGTCCATGTCCATGGTTCCTTTATACTAGGTTCTTGTCTAAGCTGCTCCCCTTTCTTGCCTCTGCCTACCCCTTGCCCCCAACCCATTTCCCTCTGACTACTGAAAGCCTATTCACTGTATTCATATACTTGGTTCTGTTTTACTTGTTGTTAGTTTTGCTCATTATTGTCCTTAATGGGTGAGATCATATGATATTTGTCCTTCACTGACTGGCTTATTTCACTAAGCATAATACTCTCCAGTTCCATCCATGTTGTTGCAAAGGGTACAAGTTCCTTCTTTTCTTCTGCTATATAGAATTCCATTGTGTAAATGTACCAAAGTTTTTGATCCAATCATCCACCAATGGGCACTTAAGCTGTTTCCAGCACTTGGCTATTGTAAATAGTGCCTCTATGAACATAGATGTACATAGGTTCTTATGAATTGGTGTTTCAGGATTCCTTGGGTATAGTCCCAGTAGTGGAATTGCAGGATCAAAAGGCAGTTCCATTTTTAGTTTATTATCATTATTATTATTATTATTTTAATTTTATTGTTGTTGTATTACATCCATCCCCTTTTTGCTCCCCTCTGTCTCCCCACCCATCCACCCATTCCCCCCAAAGTCAATCCCACCTGTTGTCCATGTCCATGGTTCCTTTATACTAGGTTCTTGTCTAAGCTGCTCCCCTTCTTTGCCTCTACCTCTCCCTCCCCCCTACCCCGTTCCCCTGACCACTGAAGGTCTATTCCTTGTATTCATATACTTGGTTCTGTTTTGCTTGTTGTTAGTTTTGTTCATTATTGTCCCATAATGGGTGAGATCATATGATATTTGTCCTTCACTGACTGGCTTATTTCACTAAGCATAATACTCTCCAGTTCCATCCATGTTGTTGCAAAGGGTACAAGTTCCTTCTTTCTTTCTGCTATGTAGAATTCCATTGTGTATATGTACCAAAGTTTTTTGATCCAATCATCCACTGATGGGCACTTAGGCTGTTTCCAGCACTTGGCTATTGTAAATAGTGCCGCTATGAACATAGGTGTGCATAGGTTCTTATGAATTGGTGTTTCAGGATTGCTTGGGTATAGTCCAAGTAGTGGAATTGCTGGATCAAAAGGCAGTTCCATTTTTAGTTTTTTAAGGAAACCCCATACTGTTTTCCACAGTGGCTGCACAAGCTTACATTCCCACCAAGAGTGTATGAGGGTTCCCTTTGCCCCGCATCCTCACCAACACCTGTTGTTTGTTGATTTGTTGATGATTGCCATTCTGACAGGTGTGAGGTGGAATCTTAATGCAGTTTTAATTTGCATCTCTCTGAGGACTAGCGATGTTGAGCATTCTTTCATATGCCTCTGGGCCCTTTGTATATCTTCCTCAGTGAGTTGTCTGTTCAGGTCCTTTGCTCATTTTTTAATTGGGCTGTCTGTCTCCCTGGTGTTGAGTAGCATTAGTTCTTTATATTTTTTGGAGATCAGACCCTTGTCTGAGGTATCATTGGCAATTATGTTTTCCCATACAGTTGGTTCCCTTTGAATCTTGCTGATATTTTCTTTAGCTGAACAGAAAGTTTTCAATTTGATATAGTCCCATTTTTTCATTCATTCTTTGATTTCCTTTGCCCTTGGTGAAGTATCAGTAAACATATTTTTGCGTAGGATATCCGAAAGTTTCCTGCCCATATTTTTCTCCAGGACCTTTATGGTGGCACTGCTTATGTTTAAATCCTTTATCCATCTTGAGTTTATTTTGGTGTATGGTGTAAGTTGATGGTCTAGTTTTATCTTTTTGCATGTTGCTGTCCAGTTCTCCCAACACCATTTGTTGAAGAGACTGTTTTTACTCCATTGGATGTTCCTTCCCCCTTTGTCAAATATGA